>VXBW01006651.1:1357808-1423886 GCA_013400375.1 Thinocorus orbignyianus | reverse complement strand
AAAAAAAAAAAAAAAAAAGCCTCTGTGGCCACATTGTTTATGAGTTAACTACATTACACATATCAATAAGTCCTCTTTGAACAATCAGGTGACATTGTGGATGCGCCATCCCTGGAAGTGTTCAAGGCCAGGCTAGATGGGGCTTTGAATAACCTGCTTTAGAGGGAGGTCTCCCTGTCCATGGTCTTTAAGATCAACTCTAACGATTCTATGATTGTAAGATTTAATTAGCTAACAGTAACCATTGCTTATATGCAAATTAAATACTTGTTGGAGAAATAACTTAATTTGAAGTGTTACCGTGTTATCTGTATTGATGTGACTAACAACATTAACTTTGTTACATCAGTCCTTGCCATTTATCTAAATGAACATCAGTAGGATTTGATATAACCACAATACAGACTATTACAGAAGCTGTGTACAAAGCCCACCTTTTCTAAACTGCAGTTAGTAAAAATACTTCTTCAATCTCTCAGATTTTGTCTTCAGGAAACACAAAACTGAAAGTCCCAATGGGTTAGACAAGTTTTAAAATATATTTGGCATCTTTGATCTAAGGCGTGGGCTTTTCTGCTCATACTGCACAGCTGCTTCATGTATTAATTACTTTTACAGCCCTTTGTAAATGCATTTAAAGATTACTCTTATCCCTTTTTTAGGGACAGAGAATGAAATAATGAAGAACTTAAATTATGTGCCTCGCTGATCAATAATGTCAAAACCAGAGAAGTTAAATTCTTCTGCTGCGTGCTAACCACTGAAATGCACCAAAGCCAGCGATCAACAAAGATGCCTGACAGTCCTCTGGTGGCCTGAGCACTCAGCCAAGCTGCAGCACGACAGCCTGGCAGAATTGTTTTAATGAATTCTGTGGTAAAATCTGTTTGCATCCTTTCATTTCACTGACATGCACTCCAGTAATCTCTGAAGCAAATTCTCCTAAAGTAAATGTCTTCTGTTTCAGTGTTTCTTACAGTACCCTCGTCTCTCCTGAGTATTTATGCAAAAAATTACTTGAGGAGCATTAAAAAGTAGAGATTTTCCAATGCCCTCATTCATTTCTCCCTGGATGACATTTTTAGCCAGCAAAGCATGGCCTGCAACAGGGAAGAAGGTCTGTCTTTCTCAGTTCCATTTTACTCCTCCTGTTTCTTCAAGCTCACTTTCAGAGAATTCAGCCTGATTTTTGAATATTTTCTCAAATGCCCACCAAATCACTGTGCCACTTTCTTCCATTCTCCAATTTTGATAGGCATAAAAATCAGTAGTATTTATTAAAACACCTAGAGCTGCGTGACTTTGGTTTTGTTGCTAAGGAATGTATATTTAAAGTGTGTTAGCTGATTCAAGCGCAAACGTTGTACCCTTCCAGCCAATAGTATTCTACAGCCAAACATATGTTTATAGCTATAATGATGTTACTTCTAATAGTATATTCTTTTATTGATATTTTTAATATCAATCTGCTATTATACTTAAACTTTTATAGCTTAAACTCTTAAATTACTATCTTCAGCACTTCTACATGCCTCAGAAAAATAGGTCTTATAGCTGTATCCCCAACACTGTCACCTACCAGAATGCAGCATACTTATTTCAGTTTGGTTCAATTAATTTTTCAGTGTTCTTTTTCTGTTATATTTACTTATTCTACAGCTATACAGTAAAATATTATTATTGCTTTTTCTCATAATGTCTTGAAACTAGACATATAGTCCAAAAACGTATCATGTTTCTTCTTTTCACGGCATACTCATTAGAATGTAATTTACCGCCCTCTGCTAGTAAGAGCACTAACAGTTAATAGCTTGTCCAGTCCTTTTAATAGCTATGTATTACGGATACAGATGTCCTTTATAAGAACTCTTTGCTGAGAAAAACTGAATTACTGCCTTTAATGTACAGGAATTACAACTTAAGTGGAATTAAAGTTGGACATAATGTAACTCTCCTTTCTGTTTCATTACAATTTAATTTTATACCTGATGCTTAGAGTCAGGAACTTACCATGGCCGCAGAAGATTCAGCGGCTTCTGTGAAACGGATTGGGATTGGGATAATATCACCTCTATTTTTTTATTTCAATAAATGAGGTTAAAATAATTACATTTGTTAGCTAAGCTGCTCCAAAAAGACGTTCTCAAGCAGCAGCAGATATTCCTAAGCAATTAATTAAGAGCTAGTACCTTTCCACAAAGGTGTACTTGGCCACAGATGTGTCATTTTGTGCGCTGTTGACTTCATTTATTTGCTACAACTTTGCAGCCCCATATTAGAAAGACATTTTACTTTCCAAACTTGATCCACTCCAGATTAGTGGAAAGCAGGTCTCTTAAACTTGGAATGTTGCCCAGAGAGAACACAATGCACAAAGCTCCAAGTTGTTCAAGAAATGATACCAGAAGTTAGAATATGTTCTTGATGAAGCTGTAAACTTCAACTGGTAGACTCATCAAAATAAGACTCTATCCTCCTGCTTAGTGATGAGTGGGGTGAATACTGCTTCCATCTGTTGTATTGTACAGAAATAAAACAAACTTTGAAGAGAAAGCTCTTAACCCGTTTGTTTTTGCTGAAATGAAAATATCAATTCAGCAACCCATATTTTGGAAACAAGTCTCCAGAAGTCATAATATTTTTTGGATGCCAGATGGTCTTCTCTCCTGGTCTGCGCATCAGAATAACTAAATGCTTGTACTTCTTAATGTATCATTTTAGGGTTGAAAATGAATATGTAAAATCATTAAAATGAGAAGCCCTGAAATAAAACCTTGGTCCTCAGGGACAATTGTACCCTTGACTTCATCATTGACTTTCGTCACTGCTGTATCCCAGAGCTGAAAGTGTCTGTTTATTTTTTGACAATGACATTTCAAGACAGATAGATTGTTTCCTCTTCTTATTGCTTCATTACACATTCCTTAGGAACTGAGAGTGGTGTAAGGAAGCTAAAAAGGACAGTAAACAATGGTATGTTAGAAATGGCAAAGTCTAAGTGTTTTTGGAGTATTGAGTGACATATTTTCTATTGTGTTGTTTGTTTTTTTTCTCTTGTATCTCTAAAAATACATACTGCTTTCCCCATATTTACAAGTCAGAACATATACAACATACAATTGTTAGTTTGGAAAAAGCAGGTGCTTTAAAATCTTCTGGAAATAAAAGTGTCATTTCAAATGTTTCTCTAACAAATTCTTAGAAGTGAGTGATCACAACCCACCTCCCCTGTCAAAGTGAAAAGTGTGGTGTTTTGGATACGGTTACAAATGTATACAGATTTCACTTACATTTAAAGGTCTCTAAAGAACAGTGCAATGCAAATTATCTGCAAGTTTCATAGATAGTCAGAGTAAGACAGAGATGTCTGAAAACTGCTTGAAGTCATTACTGTCTGTCTGCCTTGGGAACCCAAACTTAAAAGCCAAAGCCTCCCTTTATATAGGATATCAAAACCATATCCATGGACGATAAGGATACTAGAAGTATTTACTATAGAAAATTCAATAAATTCCTGGAGTTTAAGAATGAGAAAGTTAGGTACCTATATTAGTTAGATGGGATCTTTCTTAAGGATTGTACCTTTGGAAAAATGGTTTGCAAGCTCTGCCATCTTTTCTCCTCTTCTGAAAATTAATATTACTAAGAGGAACCACTAAATGGGTACGAGTTTAGGGTGGTGAATTACTAAATGGTTTAGCTAGTGCCAAGCCCACCTGCCTGTGACTTAAATGGATACAGCTTACCCTCACACCTTATATACAAAAAAAGAGAATGTATAAAAGTATTACTAGATCAGAATGGTCTTACCAATTACTCATATGAATAAGTTGACTGGAGCTACACGTTTGGACTGATAGGATGTGACATCTACCAAAACACAGGGGCCTGGATCCGATTAACATTGCTGTAACAACAGTAATCATTAAACAGGGCATGCATTTGAAAATTGTATGCACCTGAAACTAAACTCATTCAAAACAAAGTGTGTTTTACTGCCGACTCCAAAAGGACTAGGATCTGGATTAATCAATTATACAATGAACTCCTGTAATTTTAACCTATTCTTTTAGCTAATAAGACAGCATTAGACAACTATTGTCCACATTTTATTGTTGTGCTACACTGATACCGTCTGGGTTGTCATGCTGATGTAGCACTGAGGATGAGCTGGAGAGTGACTGTGTTGTATATTTATAAAGAATTCTGTGGCTAACTTTGCTCTAAATTGGGCATATAATGAATGCATTACTGCAAAGCAGGGAAATAAAACCTATTATAGGCTAGAAATGAATCATTGCAATGGCAAATCATTTTCTAAGCTGCAGTATTTTCTGTTATTGCTTTGCTTTAAACTTTGGTGAAAAGCAATTACTTTATTCTTTCTCTTTGCTTTTATTACTGGTGATTCTTATGCTAATTTTCCCCTCTATATTTGATTTGATTTTGAAAAGCTTTTTGGAATTTAAGAGTAAATTGAATTGGTGATACTGTCCTGCCATTTTCACCTCCTACCTTTCTTCTCCCCTTCCCCCACTCTGAGATCTGAAGAATTCTTAGGAAACAAGTAGAGCAAACTTAAAGTTATCACATTTTAAACTGTTTCTTGTTCTGGATAAATGAGACAAGTCAATGTCCTCAAATCATCAATATAGAAAAGTAGGTTTTTTGCAATGCTTTTTTGCATTAGTGTTAATCTCATTATCAGTTTAACAGTTTGAAGAAGCAGAAGTTCCCTGCATTTAAAAAAATTTACGTATATGAATTTTTTCCCCTTGAAGAATAGCACATCTCCTGTATTTAAGTGAGATGTGTTTACTTTTGGTATCTTTGTTGTTCTATGTCAGTTACTTAAGTTAATATAAAAACCTAAATTTTTCCTTTTGGTGGAATTAGTAAACAGAATGTGCTACTTTTCAGATTCATCAAGAATCCCTTCAAGCAATCAAAACAAAAAATCTGTAATCAGACAATTTATAATTCTAGCCATAGGCCTGGAGGTAATATTTCAACTATTCATTTTTTTCTTGGACTTAATAATTTTATAAAAAATTATTTATTATCAAAAGTCACTAGTAGGGCACAGAACTACTTTAGATTTACTTTGCACGCTACTTATAGCATGACATACAGTGTGGGTATTCACATGGATTAGCACTTTTAGATGAAAGGTTGCAACCCGTGAGACTGAAAGGTGATCTTAATATTTAAATGCCAAGGCTTTGTGTTGTTTTTTCATTTGTATTCAACGAATTTGAAGTAAATTTCAACACTGAAATCCACATCATTTTGATCAGCACATCCTTTTAAAATCTACTCCCAGAGTGCTTATAGCTTAAAAAAAATGCACAAAATAACAAATTATAAATTTTAATTTTAAATCTAACTGCTGTCAAGATTGTTATAAGTATCCTGTGACTGAAATATTCTATCTCGTGACAGCCAATATGCTTAACCAAACTCTCTTCTTTGATCTAGATTCCCAGGTCTGCCCTTTGCATCTAACAGAAGAGCACAAATTAAGGACAGAGTTCACCAACATCCCCCCTGTCATGAAAAAGAAAAGGAACTCTCTAAGTATAGATCTAGAAAATCTGTATTGTGATCTTTGTATTAGTTAGGTGAGACTAAACCTTAGCTTGTTTTAAAACAAATTAATTAACTGCAGAATTGGGAGAGATCATAGAATCATAGAATCATAGAACGGTTAGAGTTGGAAGGGACCTTAGAGATCATCAAGTTCCAACCCCCCTGCCATGGGCAGGGACACCTCTCCCTAGAGCAGGTTGCTCAAAGCCCCATCCAGCCTGGCCTTAAACACTTCCAGGGATGGAACAGGTTCCCTGGGCAACCTGTTCCAGTGCCTCACCACCCTCACAGTAAAGAACTTCTTCCTAATATCTCATCTAAATCTCCCCTCTTCCAATTTAAAACCATTACCCCTGGTCCTGTCACTAGACTTCCTGACAAAGAGTCCCTCCCCAGCTCTTCTGTAGGCTCCCTTCAGATACTGGAAGGCTGCTATCAGGTCTCCCCGGAGCCTTCTCCAGGCTGAACAGTCCCAGCTCTCTCAGCCTGTCCTCATAGGAGAGGTGCTCCATCCCTCTAATCATCTTGGTGGCCCTGCGCTGGACCTGTTCCAACAGTTCGATGTCCTTTCTATGTTGAGGACTCCAGAACTGGACACAGTACTCCAGGTGGGGTCTCACAAGCGCAGAGTAGAGGGGGAGAATCACCTCCCGTGACCTGCTGCTCACACTTCTTTTGATGCAACCCAGGATACGGTTGGCTTTCTGGGCTGCCAGCGCGCACTGCCGGCTCATGTTGAGCTTCTCATCCATGAGCACTCCCAAGTCCTTCTCCTCAGGGCTGCTCTCCAGCCATTCTCTGCCCAACCTGTATTTGTGCCTGGGATTGCCACGTCCCAGGTGTAGGACTCTGCACTTGGCTTGGTTGAACTTCATGCCATTTGCATTAGCCCACCTCTCAAGCCTGTCCAGGTCCCTCTGGATGGCATCCCTTCCCTCCAGCGTGTCAACCGCGCCACCGAGCTTGGTGTCATCGGCAAATTTGCTGAGGGTGCACTCTATCCCACTGTCCATGTCTCCAACAAAGATGTTAAATAGTACTGGTCCCAGTACTGACCCTTGCGGGACACCACTCGTCACTGGCCGCCACGTGGACATTGACCCATTAACCACAACTCTTTGAGTGCGGCCATCCAGCCAGTTCCTTATCCACCGAGTGGTCCATTCATCGAACCCATGACTCTCCAATTTGGACACTAGGAGGTCATGCGGGACAGTGTCAAACGCTTTGCTTAAGTCCAGGTAGATGACGTCTGTTGCTCTGCCTTTGTCCATCAAGTTCGTAGCAGTATTGTAGAAGGCCATCAAGTTTGTCAGGCAGGATTTGCCCTTGGTGAAGCCATGTTGGCTGTCTCCAATCACCTCCTTATTTTCCATGTGCCTTAGCAGAGATTCCAGGAGGATCTGCTCCATGATCTTGTCAGGCACAGAGGTGAGACTGACTGGCCTATAGTTTCCTGGCTCCTCTTTTTTCCCTTTTTTGAATATTGGGGTTATGTTCCCCTTTTTCCAATCCGCTGGAATTTCACCAGACTGCCACGATTTCTCAAATATGATGGAAAGTGGCTTCGCAACTTGGTCCACCAGCTCCTTCAGGACCCGTGGATGAATTTCATCAAGTCCCATGGACTTATGCACTTTCAGGTTGTTCAGGTGGTCTCGAACCTGATCTTCTCCTACTATGGGCAGTTCTCCATTCTCAGAGCTCCTGGTTTTACCCACTGTGACTTGGGCAGTGCAGTCAGAGCCCTTGCCAGTGAAGACTGAGGCAAAAAAGTCATTCAGTACCTCAGCTAATGCCAGTAGTTAACACACTGTTCTTCTTTACTTGCTTTTATGAGGGACAATACCTCCAAGACTAGAGATGCTGATATAATGCACAGCTCCAGCACAGAGCCTTTTGCTGCTCAAGTTTCTGCAAAAGTAAAAGACGCTCAGGGAAACTGCATCCATCATTGGTGATGTGTATATAGACAGAATGCCTGCTAAAGAGCGACACAAATTGCGCTCTTGCTGTACTTTCTACTTACCTTTCACATCACTTTTACAGTTGATCCCATAGAAAGACTAAAGATAATGCCAACTTCTTAAATGCTCAGATGTATATTTATTTATTTATTTTTAATTACTTGTTAATGTATTTATTAAATAACTACCAAAAATAGAAAGGGTCTATTTCAGCACGCAAATGTGATGAAGAATAACGTTGCTACAAAGGCTTTTCTATATTTCCTAAAATGTCATTGCAAAACAACTGCTTTCCTGGATGAAGTCTGCATAACATACGTACAATGGCTGCAAAGATACTCTCAATTTCCTTACAGGAAGATTGAATTACACAGAACGGAACTGGAAATTACACCTTCCCTAATGTCAGGTCAAATGTAGAGGCAATATTTTCTAAAAACCATAAAATGTTACAAGGAAGTAATGAAATATTTTCCTATAGGTTTAAGGACAATCTTAGATGTAAGCAAATACAGAAATATCCTAAATAAAAAGAATTTGAAAAAGATTCTGTGTTTTTCTACCTATTCTTGAACTTTGGTCTGGGACACGGTTTACTGTTTACGAGTGTAATGTCAGCAAACACTGAGTTTTCATCCAATCTTTTTGGGAAAATTTAGGACAAAAGATAAGATCTCTTGCACAGGCCTCAGGCAATGGTGTGTGCTTTACTTCTGAACAGGCATTGCAGGTTACCTGGAAAATTACAGGAACAATGATTGTGTCATGGTCAAAACGAAGGCAGTACCACACCTTTTCATTCTTATTCTGACAGAGGTTAGGAGAATGACAACTATATAAAAAAATCTTTTAATATTATTTATCTTAAAAAGCCTAAGAACACAACTGATGCTATCATTTTTTTATTTCTTTAGAAGCTCAAAAAATACAGTTATAGCTAGGCAATCACCAAGGTGAAAAAGAAATACGCATTTAAAATTTCAAGAACTTCTTTCAATTAAAAGTATTAAAAGAGTATTTTTTGTTTATATTAACAGAAATTTCTTTAAAACAGAAATTTCTTTAAAATGCTTAAAGATTAATTAAAGGCATTGTGCCTGGCAATGAGCAGTGGGATGAGTACTTTGAAATAGATATCCATACTTGCCACTGATATAACAAAAGGTAAGTTAACACCTAACAATCCCAGTAACAGCTTATTTGCATAAAAACTCTGCAGCACTAATGACTTGATTATATTATAACAAAAGGCTACATTTATTGTGTAATTCAGCTAATTAAACACGTACTTTTCCGTAAAATAAGTTTTTAAAATGTATGTATTTATCTCGGAGTAACATTGGAAACTTGTTTAAATACTGAAAAAACTGACGTATAGCAAAAGTATCTTTTTATGTCTCATATTAAGGTTTGTTCTTACGATTTGGATGAATGAGATTAGCTCTTTTTGTTAAGTTTTTCAAATGCTAAAGCACCACTTTAAGGTTATTTTTCAAGAGTTTGAATAGAAGTACTGTAATTCTTTTTTGCAGTTTCACCACTGGATAAACTTGTGCACTGAACACTTTCGTAAAAGTAACCATAATGTTTGTCACTGTGCAGGGTGACAGAGCTGCCATTCTGTTTTATGGCTGTCTTGCAAAATATGTATTCCTTTTGACTGGGTAAGGTTTGTATTATACATACATCAAAAAGTAAACAAAGAGACCTATAAGAGGAGCAGTGAGTTCAGAAAAGCTGTGTGACCAGTTTCTGGAAGGCAACCTGGGTTGTAGAAGTCGAAGGTTTTCAAGAAAGCTGGGGGTTGGATTAGATGATCTCCAGAGGTCCCTTCCAAGCCCATATCATTCTGTGATGCTGTGATTCTGTGACCATCATCTGTAACTGATTCCACATCAAATATTCTTTTTAGGAAATCCAAGGAAGGGAGAAGACTGAATTAGTGTGTGCTTTCACAATTTTGTGCCAATTTCAAACATCGCAATTTTTGTCTGTTAGCTGTTGGACCCTTTCCTTTTGTTGCTTCCATTTTGTGCCTTCTTTACGAGTATTCCCTGTTCATAGTTTTTTATGGAGTTTTCTCTTTACTTCTTAATAGTTGAGATCACAACTGGGATAGGCCTAGTAAATTCCAGTTACTGCATCTGCGACCAGTAAGAATATTGAGATTTTGGTGTTTGTTTGAAAGTTTTGCTGTCATTTTGTAGACCAATGGAAACATTCAGTGTGCTGACTGGGATCAGAAGAAACCATGGAATTCTTTTTATTAGCCTTATTTTAACTTGTTCTGACTAAAATTAGAAGCACTAAAAACTCAGCTAACTTTTTGAGATGATACCATCACACATGGTTTAGGCAACCCTTGTGACATAAAACCAGAGACTTCAATTTTTCTGAGTCATTCTAAGCAGCTGGATTAATGGAATGTTGTAACTGAAGGGTTTTATTTTGTTCATGGCATTTTAGTTGCATTCAAAGTCTAAAGAGCCATTATTAACATTTCATTCTAAAGAAGCAATTATTCCACCATAGATGGGTGAGCAGATTGGAGAACAAGGTCTTTTCTAATTTGATTGCACATGATGTACTCTGTGATTATGTTTTGTTCAGCAAGGCATTCAACCAGGCGTTAATAAGAATTCCAACTTGTTTTTAGATTCTAACTTGAGAGTACAGTCTTAACTGTCTTCTAAATTTTAGAGGAACGTCACCTGTAAAAAAATGAGAAGCACTCAGGTAATTTCCAGTGGTGTGGAATCACATTTAGACTCAGTTTTTATTTTACTGGAAGTTGTGCCCTTATTAAGATACACAGGATTAGAGGTATGTGCCTCTTATTACTGACGTCTGCAAAACAGTACCCTATCTCTCCCCTTTACTTCCCTCTCTGTCTCTCTACCTCTCCTCATGCCACAAGTTGAGGTCCCCCACAGTTAAAAAGCCAGAGATGAACAAATTTTGCTTTGCTGCATCAGTAGTGCATGTCAGTGAACATTCACTTTGCTGTACTTCACTTTAGCTATTACAAAAAACAAAATCCTTTCCTAGAAAAAGCTTTCTGATAAAACCCAAGACATTTTTATGCATCATTTGAGCACATTTTCAGAATGACTATGAGAATACATAGAATCATGGGGAAGTATTTTTTGTGCTGCCAGCAAAATTGATTTTAAAGGACATACGCACATACACGTGCATTTTTTCATATATGACATTTAATCTTGTACATTTGAGCACAGCACATGGAATAACTAATTCACAACTTGCCTTGCCTTATAATTGAGTCATAGTTTTAGAAAATAGTAATATAATTTAAATTTTTTATTCTGACTTGATATTATGTTTCAGAAGATGATTTATCACTGAGAATTAAGCAGCAGTGCTGTATTCCTTCAAGGACAAATGTATTTAATTCACATAGACCTACTGAAACCATATGTTTAAAGCTACATGAAAGCAAGTATTGTAGTAGGTAAAGAGTTAATGTGTAATATATTAATAGCCCTAAAGTTTCTTTCTGTCAACAACATACAGACTATCCTTTTGAAACCTTTCAATTGTAAATAGTAGTTCTGACATGAAGGGCAATTGACACTGGGCATCATGCACTGTCTCTTCCTCGGACTTAAAGTCTGTGTATGGTAGGCACTGTGCAAGTAGAACAGAGAGAGATTACAGCAGAAATTTTCAAAGGCATAAAAAGTTCTTAAGGACCTAGCTCCTATTCAAAATCAATGAGAGCTGGACACCTAATTAGCATGGATACTTTGAAAATCTCCCACTACTTCTCTTTTATGCAAGTTTCTTGCTATAGAAACAGTACTGCACTAGAAGTCTAATTAGGAAACACTGTGCTGACTGTCACTAGGAAACAGAGGTAAGGAAGTGGATTAACCGCATATTTCAAGGCAAAATCTTTGTCTCAGACATGTTTATTGCACTTGGTGGCTGAAATAAAAATCTTCACCAGCATGTAAGTTCTTAATTTTCTTTGTATTCTTGAATTTCAAGATATGAACCCTGAAGATGTCACCCCTCCTCATCTTTGGAAATAAGGGTGGTTTTCTTTAGAAATATTATTTCTCTTGAGGTTGAACCGAGAGCAAGGAATGACTGGCAAGACAGCAAATCGCACCTTCATTAACTTCTGAAATGTAAACTCAAATGCTAGCTAAAACCATCATGCCTTGGAAGATGGAAGTTGGGGAAAGGAGAATAGAGATCCTCAGTTCTGCTAGGAGCTGTTGCACGTGTATCGGCATTATCGTACTTTCTACATTGATAAATCAACTTTATTCAGAGTTTTAGACATGACTGGCCTTGGAACACCCATTTTTCATGTTCATTGCTTTTTTCCTAACCATTATCCTATACCATTTCATAAATGACATTCTACTGAATTATTATAATCCAATACATATTGCATGCCACCTAAGTAAGTTTGGTCCACTCTAATCATTAATCTATTTCAGTCTAACATTTCAAGTCTTTTTCATTTTCCAAGTCAGGTACCCCCTTACTGGAGCTCCGATTTCTCAAATGACTTAGATGGTTGGTGAGAGAAGATCTTTGTATAAGCACTTATAATTACAGAAAATATTTTATTTAAATTGATCTTTCTCTCCCCATAAATGAGGATCAGCAGGATCACTTGGCACTAATAAAAAGAAGCTTATGCCGACATCATATCATTTTTACTATGTTGTGAGGAAAATTCTCCCTTTGGGAGATCCTTGACTTGAGAGGTCAGCATGAAACTAACCTAATCAGAAAGGTCTCAGTTAAAGAGACCTCAGAAAGGTTTATTTAACTGTAGGTCTCATTACCGTAGCTTGCAGAGTTACATAGGACTTAAATAGTACCCAGGTTCTAAAGCTTTCCTTTAGACAACAAGATGATGTGTATAGATACTCTGTGACATAACAAAGTTATACTTATTTGTAATAAGTGAAAATCACAAGGTCTTAAGAGAAGATGGTACGTTCATTTTGTTGTATCAGGCAATTAATTATTCTTTAACCTTAGGTTATTCATGCTTTCTTTGTGCCCTTGTTTAGAAAAATATTCTCTGATCACTGCAGTTGCTAGAAAAAAATATTGTAAGAGATAGTTGGAACAGGTCCAGCACAGGGCCACCAAGATGATTATAAGGATGGAGCACCTCTCCTATGAGGACAGGCTGAGAGAGCTGGGACACTTCAGCCTGGAGAAGGCTCCGGGTAGACCTGATAGCAGCCTTCCAGTATCTGAAGGGAGCCTACAGGAGAGCTGGGGAGGGACTCTTTGTCAGGAAGTCTAGTGACAGGACCAGGGGTAATGGTTTTAAATTGGAAGAGGGGAGATTTAGATTAGATATTAGGAAGAAGTTCTTTACTGTGAGGGTGGTGAGGCACTAGAACAGGTTGCCCAGGGAAGTTGTTGATGCCCCATCCCTGGAAGTGTTTAAGGCCAGGTTGGATGGGGCTTTGAGCAACCTGCTCTAGGGAGAGGTGTCCTTGCCCATGGCAGGGGGGTTGGAACTTGATGATCTTTAAGGTCCCTTCCAACTCTAACCATTCTATGATTCTATGATTCTATAGTTGAAGTTAAAAGAGAAGTTAAAAAAAGATAAGGCTAATAGACTACAGAAGATTGGATTAGAATGTTACTAATCTCACGCAGAAGTGCAATACTTCAAAAAAGAAACATGAATGGTCACAATGGTGTATATCATGCAGAGCAAAAAGCTATTGTAGAACAGACAATTGGGACCTGTGGAAAGATTGCAACTCTCATGCAAATTATTAGAGAATTAAGATTGTTTTGAAAAGAAAGACAAAATCCACAGAGACATATATGACCCTACAGTAGAAACAGGATGCAGATGAAGAATTTAAGTAGCAAATATCAATATTAGTGTACAAAAGAAACTAATTAATAATTGTTTAATATCAGACAAATATCTGCAGGCACAGACACTAATCCTTTCACAAAAAACCACATGGGATTTGAGCTGTAAAATGATTGGGCAATGATTGGTTCATGACTAAACAATAGGAAAGCAGTATTGTACCTCCAAGGATGTGGGATGTTCTGACATTCTAAAATAAATTTTAAAATGACTGATGTATGTCCCCTGTATGACATAATTGCTTGGATATGTCTGCTTATATTTTTTCATTGCAGTAGTGAGCAGAGACCAGAGCAGTTTGGGAACCACAGAGGGAGGGCAGGCACTGCAGAAGCAGAGCTTGCTCACCAATCCCTGATTCAGTGTCCAGGTAAGTGCCTGGCAAGTAGCAAAGTGGCTTTGCGAAGGCTTCCATGAAGCCTTTAATGCTAAACAGGCTGGTTTAACTGCTGTGGACACAACAGTGTGCCAGCAACTGTTCACAGATTTACCAGTAGCTGAGAGCAGAGCATGGGATTTAGATCCTAGCAATAGGTATTTTTTATGCCAGAAACAATTTTGATCTTTCATCCAAGAAGAAAATTAACTTCTTTCCTTTAAATATAATTCTGATTTTTGTCATTCTGCCAGCTGATTCAAAGTCTCTGGCTTTGTGCCTTGATATGACATTTTTTCAACTTGCCCCTCCCAAAAAGCTGATATAGAACCACTTTAGTAAATTCTATTCTAATCAAGCAAGAAAATCAAGGTTCCACTTGACATATGCATCTGGTTTTAATCCAAGTATTAAGAGTCTGATATTGTAAGTTGGCCAGAAATAGCTCAAACAGTAACTACTGCTACACTACCACTGTAATAATTAGTTCAATGACAAGAATTACTGTGATGCAGCATGATAATTTCCCCTTTGTCTTTGCAAAATGAAAACAAAGTAGATAATACACAAACTTTTGTTAAATAACTGTATGCTTTAAAATACTTTCAGTTTACATTGGATGGAAACAATCCATTATCTCATCACTCAAATATTAAACTATACTGTATTAGGATGCCTAGTCTTGCATAAAAGGAGTCATCCTGGAACTTATTCCCATGATCCTGGTAATAATCTCCCTTGTTTTAAGTGAGGGTTTAAAAATTTGCTAGTTATCTTCTTTCTGTAACCTTTCTTACTATTATCTTCATTCAGACATACCAACAGATAAATAAAACAGTGCAAATGAGTATTATGACAGATTTACACTTATAGGACCGAATTGTTCCTATGATGACTGATGATTCACATACATTTCACAGAACTTCCTCTTAACTTCCTTTTAATAAAAATGTTTAAAAAGATAAAAATACCAGAAGCCTATGCCAGCATGGACTTATTAATTTCTTGAACTTAGAATATAATTTTCACACCAGGGGTCATAATAAGTCTACCTTCCACCAATGATCTTCTATCTGTCAATGCATACAACTGCACACTGTTAAACAGGTAAATATGTCAATGTTGTCTGATCTGTTAGATGTAATGGAAATGTTTTTAAGACAAATTGAAACGAAGAGAGTACTGGCTTGATAATAAACTGATCTTTCTTTTTAACAGCAAAATTTAATATGAGGAATTTGGAGGGCAATACCTGTAGATTCCAACATTTCCATCACTAGCATGGTTCTGATTCACTTAAGTCTCACACTTTAGAAGGTGCCTGCAACGGAGTGAAATTATCCCACCCATGAGCCTTCGGGGCAGGTTTCAATGCCTTATTTGTTTTACAAAAGGACGGCAGAGTTTTGATGGGTGAATTTAGTTAGGATTTACTAGTCATGGTGACATGCAGCTAGATTTCATTCGTCATAGTTTTATTACAGCCTTAGGCAGCTAGATTCCTTTTATCACAGTTTTGAATGCTATTACATTTTGCTTTGTAAGCTGGCTGGTAGTTCAGTATAGTCTCCGCAATCCATTAATATAATGATACTTCTGCTTCTCCGCTTCTCCCACTTCACATTAGTGGGCAAAAAGAAGTCTAGCATGTGCACTCTCAGCAATACAATAGATTTGTAATGAGTCTAATTTAAGAATATTTCTCATCAGGAATAAGAAGTACAAATAATTGAACTGCTTTGTAAAAGTTCTGTTCCTCAAAAAAATTCAGTACAAGAACTGCATCATTAAAACAGCAAACACATGAAAACTGCATCCAAAAGGGCAGGAGACTGGATCCATTTTGACTTAAATCAAGTGTTTATTTAGCCAAGACACTTTAGCAGCTGCTGTTAGAGATAAACATCTATCAGACTGACATATGGAAAGTTCTCTATTTCATGCAGTGCTTGCCATTATATGTTTAGCTTTAGAGTGAGACTAGAAGAGGTAGTATCTGTTGCATCTTTATCCTGAGCTGGTTTGAGGATCTGCACCATGCTACCATATGACCCAGTTTTTCAAAACATGCCAGTTGGCAAATCTCAATCTCCTTGAATTTGCTAACATTAGTGATTACTTCTTAAGTGTAAAACTGCTTGAGTCATCAAGAACTAAGCTTTTTCAGCAGAAGACAAATAAAGAGAATTTAAATGCTTTCCTTTTGTATACTTGCATTTGGATTTTGATGGTCCCAGAAAACAAAACACTTTTCTCTAATACGTCATGCAAAGTGACAACAATTCGTAACTTGAATGCTAATAAACAGCTTGTCGTTATTCAAATTTCTCCTCTCTCTCTCCTCTTACTGACAACATTATTTACAGGAGATAAACCAGGAGTCTTTCCAGTCTCATTTCAATGAAATATCTAATAGTTTGGAGGAATGTACCGAGTGCCTTGTATGCTGGTAAGAAGGCAACATTTATTTATCAGAAAGATCTAACTCCTGTAGACTGTTCTACTCAGGCTTATAAGCATTAGTAAAGATAGCAAGGCTGCTCCCTGACAAAAAGATACACTCCTAAAATCTTGCTTATACAAGGGCTTAATAACTATGTAAAGCTCTTATTGCACAGGGTAAATTTAAATTTAAGGCCAAAATACATAGTTAGCTATGAAAGAATGCTTTTTCAGTAACAAACCCCTTTTCACTAAACATCTAATTTTTTTTCTAAAGTAAGACTTGTTCTTTCATTAAATAAAACATTCATTTAACAGCACAGGAATAATGCGGTATTTTCAAATATCTTGTGAATACCGACACCTGTTTGCATCTGAGTTTTCCGAGTTTCAATGTCACAACTCGTAGAATAGTTAAAAGTGCAACTACTTCGGAATGCTCAGACAACAACTGTGAAGGCAATATAGAATTGACACGATTTTTCTTTGCAGTTAGTTTGGAGAAGAAACCTCTGTTAGAGGTTATACTGCTCTATTCCTATCTTCTAAACGACAGATGTTCCAGCTGGACATTTTTTTCTTAAACTTGTATTTAAGTTAAAATTAGGAGTGAAGATTTAGCAAATTCATCCAAAGCCAGGGTGGATTAAATTGTTCATAATACTCTGAACCAGTAGAACCCCAGATCCTACATGTTTCTAAAGCACTGTCAAGAAAACATTAAACTCTATCCTTATGACCTCTTCAATGAGAAAAAACCCAATGTACATTCATTAGCCTTAGAGTAATGATAACAGAACTTCTCCAGGACTCTAAGAATGTATAAATGTACAGCAAAAAGACAAGAAATATGCATTTTCAATCCATTAATTTACCTTTATGATGTGGGGCAGAGGTCTAGGTCCAACAAGGCAGGCAAGTGTGGTACTTAAAGAAACAGAAGATAAGTAAACTGAGAAGAAAGATTCTCTGCAATTAGCAATCCCTATAGAGAAGACAATGCTTCATTTGTGAATTAATAAGCAAATTAACCGATGTAATGCATGTGGAAATGTGTAGGAGTAATTTAAACAAACAAGGAAACTGTAGAGCAAACACACTGCCACTGTTGTGAAGGCTGTACCAGAGACAAACCATTTACAGGGTACTCTGCACCCCCTCCAAAGAAAGAAAGAAAGGTAGACTAAGGCATCATACACTTTTCAGATCTTGATACCAAACCTACTGAAATTCACGAGTCACTGACTTTAACTGGTTTTGAGTCAGGCCCTTATGGGGAAAAAAATGTATCCATGAGAATATTCACTAATGGCAAGCACTTTCAGCATTTACCTTGACAGACAGTTTAACCCAACCAATTATCCACGTAATGTTGTATGTGAATAATTATCAGCTTACACTGTCACTGCTCTGACCTCCAGTAATTATGCTGATGAAGTGTCAGCAAGCAGACCTCCTCAGTCACTTGCCAACCCTACCTGCAGACTGGTGAATAAGAGTTTTGTTTACCATTCCTTGAGCTCCTAGTGAACTGCAGAGCACTTCTACAGCATTAGAAAACACTTTGGCTCCTAATGGGTTGCAATTAAAGCCATGCCAACACAGTACACATATTAAGGGCCTGATCCTGAAAAATTATTAGTACCAGGATATGCTGGAGCCTGAAGAAATGCAGGTAATGTTGCCATGCAGGGTAGCAAATTACAACTTAACTTTACCAAAATTTTGCTAAGTCAAGAAGCAGTACTACATCTTGATGCAGCCCCAGTTTTTCAGCTTCAACAAATTTATTCTGAATATTTATATATATTTCTTGTGACATTTCGTATTAATGTATTTTGAACATGACCCTATGTACGTATCACTTGTAGTAATGCTATAAACTTACATTTTGGTTTGTTTAACCCTTAGTATATATTTCAGGTGTTTTTACTGACAGTGGTCCTGGGTCTTCCCAATGCTAGTCTCAAGCATCTAATAAACATTCACTTCGACCACATAATTTCTTTAATGCTCTTATTCACATGTCGCAGCAATGGCCTGTGAGTTGGATCACAATTCTTCACTCATAATGCCTCAAGAGGGTAAGATCAGCCTCAAATCACCCACTGAAAACACTGGAAATCTTTTTGTATCAGTAGAAGATATATAAATCCCCTGAAGAGACAGATTCATTCTTGTGTGTTCTGTACTTGAAAAAAAGTTATGTGCCATTCTCTTTCTGAGGTGCTAAAGCATAAACAGAGTGAGGAGAAAGCAGAATAGCACTCCACCACATTTTTCTTTGGTACATCGTAACAGAAAACCACACAGCTTTGCGTACGGTACAGCAGGACACTCTGTGCAAACCCTCCTCCCATGAAAAAACAGTTACAACTGTTGTTTGTGAATTCAAAAGGGAATCAGTCACAAAGAAGAAAGTACCCACTGAAACTATCAGTACTATTACTTCCAAATATCTAGATTGCCAGCTAGCACAGGTTACAAATTAGCCTGTGCCTTTGCCCATACTATGATCCCTCACTATTACTACCTAGGAGAAACATCTGCAAAATTTGGGTGTTATTTTATGCTGTGAGTCACTGAAATATATCTACCATGTCCTCTCCCAGCAGAAGCTCTTGGATTCACCTTGTGACTCCTACAACAGGAAGTAAGGAAACTGGAATTTTGCCATCGAGAGAGAGTATTCTTTGCCAATTATCATTAACACTTACATATCCAAGTATGACAAATACATAATCTCCAAATTGCAGAGAAAGGAAAAAGAGGTAACATCATTATTATTATTATTATTCGACTTAATCTTTACTCTCTTTTATTTCTCGAAAACTCTTCAGATTAGCAGAGAGATGCAATTTATGGCTGGTAATTTTAATTCATCCTATGATAATTGAAAGCAAAGATAGCTGTTAAATTAATAACCCTGAGCTTGAACAACTTATCTTCTATAGACACCAAGTGTGCTGCAGCTGGTGCTTTTTAAATGCCTTCCCTCTGGCAGTGAACCACTTCACAGCACTGAATCAGTAGGAAACTTCACCTCTCTGATTTTGAAAATGCATCCCTGAGGAAGTCAAATATGATGGAAATAGATTATACAACTAGACGTCATTTAGAAATAAATGGATTTTGTTGGAAGAACTAAATGAGAAATCATTCCTTTAGAGTATGAATGAGAGAAAGCTAACTATGAAACGGAAATGGTTGAGTGCATCCTTGACTTCTGCAACACTTAACATATCAGTTTACATGTTTCCTGAAGTGGGTGCATAAAAATTTACCTGTTTGCTTTCCTGAGTCTTTTAGTAGTTAGGTAGAGAATCCCTATGAATTATGCACTTAATGATTGTGGTCTTGCTCAGTATAGTATGATTGTTCATATATGTCTTATTATTTGATGCAACTACAGTTAAAAATTCAGAGAGGAAATTAAAAATTTTCCACTAATGGATTTGTGACAGGGATCCTTGCTTTAAATTGTCCTTATTACACACATTTTTACGATTCAACTGCTCCAAACATATATTATGCCAGTTAATCTAATTGGTAAACATTCATTTTACAGAGGAAAATACTTAGGTAGCAGATAAGCAGCATCCTATCCATGACTCTATAAGCACACAGAAATCTAACTGAATCATATAATGGATTTCCTGCAGTCCATAAAGCAAAGTTCCCTTCACATAAAACCAGAAGACTGGCATGTGGCCAGAACATGTATCCTGGGATGGAAAACGCTTTCAGGTCCTCAACTGAAGATGTAAAGGCTGTACTCTTCCAAATCTTCTTTCCACCTTTACCCAAACCATAAATACCACAGAATTTCTCCACCAGTTGATTCAGCCAATGTCTCACTGCCACAAAATGTTTCCCACTGTCATGTTTTCTTCAGATGGCGGTATTAGAGTAATATCAGTGTGTGTTTTGATATTGTATAAAGGAATGTAAGTAGTCAGTTCTGCAGATACCTTAAAGCTTGGCTTAGAAAAGCATTAGCAAATCCATTTTGAGCACATTTATGTAGTGAAAATAGAGAGACTTCTTTAGCTAATTTCTAACATTATGCATATTACACATAGAGGAAAAACTTTCAGGTTTCAGAGCCCACAAGAAAATGTTGACAGTTTGTGAAGCCTATAGTAAAGTGTGCAAAATCTGCAGTGTCCTTTTCGAATCACCCCTAAAAATTTGTGATATTTGATAAAAATGGTTGAAACTTCATTTTTATTCTTCTGAAGCTGTAGCTATATTGTGTACAAACATTATTTAAAGTGAAGCTTGTAGTTCCCAAATTCCACTTTTTAGATAGTGTGAAGCAATACTACTAAGTTTAACAGTAGAACAGAAGGTATCTTTGGCACCCTGAGTATTTCCCCTTCCAGTATTTTTGTCATTCTCAATTATTAGCACAGAAGTACTTCTAATGCATAATATATTTAAATACTTTTAAATGTTAGTTGCTGTAACTCTATTCTCAGTTCGTTTTTGGTAACGTAGTAAAGGATAGGAATGTGTCTGAAACAGTTGGATCCCTTCAAACACTACTGGTTTGAAACAGCACGTGAGCTTTCTGATACATTCATTGCAGATAGCATTGGACTCTCTGTTTACTTGCCAGAATATTGTATTTAGCTTTACATTTTACATTTCACACTGTAATGTCAGAGAATTTTTATTTATATGTACTTGAGTTGTAAAGTGCATAGAGATCACATTGTTTATTTTCTGTTCATATTTCCATGAAGTCTTAGCTTCCTACAACTGTGCACATTACTTTTGAAGCTCAATGTACCTGCCATCACTCTTTTATTTCAAAGATTAAATTTCGAGTCATAACTCTAATTAATCTGCATTTTTACCAGTGCTATCCATCTGCAGATTATGAAAGCTGAGAGTTCTGATAGAGGATGAAAGCATTAATTGTACTTATTTATAGTCGCATGCATCTAATTTTTGGGCAGCTTTACTGAGAATACCAGCAAAGTTGCATTTTAAGTTGCAAAGCTCAAAGACTGAACATTGAAGGGCAGTAGAGTTATTTAGCACTGCTATCCGTAATCTATGTGATGCAGGAAGGTTTCCTCTCGAGAATGAAAGTTACCTTCATCTTTCTAACAGCAAAATGATTCAAAACCACTATTTGCCATTTTGTAGATTTTAGGACCTAAATTTACACTCGTCAGCATTCCCCACTAACAAGTACACATATGGGAAAACGTCAAAGTAAATCACAATACACAAAGAAGTGGCAATTATTTTCCACAAATAAGACCTTAAGATCATGATTCTCCTGTTAGAAAATGTCACTGGTTGGTTTCCCTTCCTAAAATCTATGTATTCGCTTTTCCTTACAACAAATTCCCAGACAAGTAACTCATTAATACAACAAATTTGATACATCGAATCTGTCAGAGCTGCTCACGTGACATAACTCATACAATTAAATAGTATCTACACATTTCTTCTGATACTTTAAAGATTTGCAGGGAAGGAGTGATTACTCATATAGTATCATTTAACAAACATAGAAAGCCTAAGCATAGCAGAAGTATAACTTCTTCAAGAATACATGTACATTCAAGAATATATGCTTCAAGAATAAAGAGGAAACCTACAGTTCAGGCGTCAGCAATACCCCATGACCTTTTCTGACTTTGCTCTCTTCAGTGAACCTTAGAGAAATGTTAAGACCACACAAGGTATTTCTGTTAGATCCTAGGAAGTTCTTCTGCTTAGGATCTAGTTACTGTAACCAGTTTCAGAGCACAATAGATGAGATGCAGGGAGTTGTCATCCATTTCAGTTTCATCTCAGCCTTTCCTTGACTATGCAGAGATAACTTGAGGGGAGGTGCAAAAACGGCTCAGCCAGGGGTTGTCTCAAGATTGCATCACAATAAGAACAAAAACCAAATGGAGCCTTAATGAACAAAACGCCCTGAGTCCCATCCCACCACTATTCCTGTGACTTTGAGTTCTAGACATCACAAAATTAGCAACAGAAATTTAGGAGCCATCACACCACCAGAGGCAAATATTCCAGATAGTGTATTAATAGTGCATAATCCTGCACCTCCATCGAATCAGGAAATATAAACCGTAAGGTTTGGGGAGAAAAATGGGGGATCTTCCAATGATACAGCTGGCCTGTAAGAGATTTGTCCCCCTTTTGTCCAGGACGCTGTAGAGAGTAACTTCCCAGGGACTGAGTGACCTCATCTGAGAGAGAGGGTAAGTGATTAAGAAACATACGTACGGTATATGGTACGCTATTAAGATTGGTGCACTCTTTTAAGATATTAATATCTAGTGCACTTGTGGTTTGTGTTGTTACTTTTCAGGATCACTTGTAGATTGTAATAGTGTATTTTGCAAATTTTTCTTAAATTGCAATAGTGTATTCACTATTGTACCCACAGAACCTGCAACAGTGGCATATTGGACCTGTGAGTGAAGTCCAAATAAATTGTTAATTTGAACCTCTCAATGAAGTCTTTTTCCCTTTTTGTCACAGTTAAATGTATAGAAAGTACACAGAATTCACTAAACCCCACTTTATTAGTTTGGTAATTCTCAATATTCTCTTGATTTGTTTTTTTCTTAATAACATTTAATAATCCTACACTGCATCTTTTGTCTTCACAGTCTGTTTGCAAGTTTAGCTGATTAAAAAGGAGTATTAAAAAATGTAGTAAGTTTCCAGAAGTTGCTATCAGGACTCAAAAAGGAAGCACAAACAGCTATTTCCCTCCATCACAAGCTGCTTGTCTTTCTATGCAAGATCCTATCCATAATAAAGGAGTGTGGTCAGAAAAAGAAAGAAGTACAGCACCTCCATACTGAAGAAAAATTACTATGAAAAATGAGGAAATTGCAGCAGATGGAGACAACTGCTGTTCAGACCCATTATACTGTTTCCCCCGCTCTAAAAGAGTATTTATTGCCCACCTGCTGGCTGGAAAGGTAAGCATTTCATTCAAGGCCTAAAATGAAGGGGGGAAAAAGGGAAAAATAAATTCTACAAGCATTTTTCCCAGTGCTCAGAAACCCAAATGAAACATAGACTTAAATTTATTTTTTCCTCAATTCCTTCTATTTCTAATTTTTCAATGAGAATCCAAAAGGGAAGTACATTACTTTGTCCCTTAAAGCTATCACATACCCATCATTTTAAGGGAAAAAAAAAAAAAAAATCTCAGTTGTTGAATGACCAAAGAGATAAATGAACCAATCAAACCCTTTCAAAACAACACTAACCAATATATTGTTGTCTTAAACCTTGATTTCAGTAAAAATGCAGACTGAGGAAATTTATTTTTAAATAAAAACTAGTAATGAAACACAAATCCATGATCTGAAGCTTTACTCCAGTGGTTCGATGCTTAAGTGACTTTGTACCTATGAAATAAACGTATTTCATGTAAGTCAACATTTGAAATTCTGCCTGTCAAACTGTGATGTTAATCTGGCCTCTGTTTTTGTACTTTTAAGTCTGGTAAGAAAATACCATGGTATGGAAGAAAACTGCTACACAGTTTAATTAGTGATTTTATAAGCTGCAAACCTTTACTGTGTATGCATATTAATATTCATCATTGTCTCATTTACTGTTCTGTGAAAGATAAAGTTGTAATGCCATTAGAAAACTGGTTTCTCTGTTCTGAATCTGGAAATATCCAAGGAAACTCCTCATTAGAGGTCTTGGAAAACTTCATCCAGCATAAGTAACTTGTGATCTGGAAGAAATTCTATTAAAACTGGGCATCCCTCTTCTGTGCTAGTGGTGCACTCTGAGCTACTGACAGAACTGCAGAGTATCTGAAACACTCTCTGGAACTGGAAGGAAAATTAAGGGTTTCAGAGAATTTACCTTTATCATTCCTTTAAAGAAAGTATTGGAGAATTCCTCTGTTTCAACTGAGAATACTGTCTTAAGACAGAAAACTGTCCAGAGATGAATGAATTAACCAATTGTGAATAATATTGTGATTGCCAAGTTCCTGTGAAACCTCTGTATGACTACCTTTTAGGGATCTTTTTTTGAGGGCCACTTATTAGCTAAAAGATTTTGTAGTGTCCTCAGTTTCAACTTATAGTTGACTATACTGGCAAAAATTGCCATACATATTGAACCATATTAGATATTTTCATATCTAAAAATTATTTACCTGTGCTGTTGGTGAGCACATTATCTGCTATGTATTTGCTTTACACCACAGTGGACTGGGCCAAAGGGAAGGATGTTGTATTGTAGCTAAATAAATATATATAAATTAGAACTTCTAATTGTCTAAGATAAATTGAAACCAAACTTGTGATGATCAGGAAGAAAAGAGACTTTGCACTTCCTAAGATGGATGTACATACAATATTTCAAGGATCAATTAAGGTGGAAAACATGTCATAATGCTTACTGCAGTTTATGTAGAATAAGCTCATACTGTTTTTTCAGATATAAGACAAATAGAGGACATAAAAAAAATTCTAGCATGACATGAAAGAACCGAATTCTTAAAACATTTTGTGTACCTGTAAAATGCATACGCTTTCATAAAGTGACACAATAACTTCTACAGAAACAATAAAAATAGTTACTTGTGTTAGTTGGATGACAGCAAGTTTGGGCTTTTTCTTTTAAATTCATCAATAGGTCTTCCGTAGCATATAATTAATTATGTATAGCTAAAGGGAGCAATTTTTTCCTTTCTTTTCTATGCCACACAATGGAAATACCAAATATTTGAGATACTTGTCTGTTATTACAGTTGAAGGAGCAATAATCTTTGCTAGATAATGTCAAGATGGCAATAAAGCTGCATTAGGAATATTTCAAAATGCAATATTTGTACAGTGTCAGCGATTTTAATTTTATAGCAAGCATATTTGGGTTTGGTTTTTTTGTATGTGCATCATCATCACCATCATTTGCAATTGCTAATGTTGTTTCTTCACAAATTAATACAAAATTGACTATTTGCTTCCAGTTAACTACCCAGATAATGTGCTGCATAACATGAAGTACATTAGTCATCATTTGATCTGGAAGATACTTAAAAGTATTTTGGTAATTTCTATTTAACTGCAAAATAAAGGTAAACAACTCTAGGACATATTCTACTGGATCATGCTTAGAAATCATGGAAGCACATATATCCCCATAAAATCATTCTTACTAAATACTGGAATTAAAAGGATTTGAAACGTGTCCAAGATCCTCTTGTAACTTTGAGAATAGATCGATGAGCAACTGAGTTGTAATTTTTGAAAGTACAGAAGAATAAGCAAGATAAAATTGTAAAGACATTTTCAGGCAGCATATTACTTCTACTTTTAATCCTCTATTTGAAAAATAGTCAAAAGAAACTAAGTTCATGGCATAACACATTAACTGGAGTTGTTAATGTTATTATGTCAACATTAACATAACACAAAAACCCCAATAAGGAATCAAAGACAAGTTATCCAAATGAAAACTCAGATCTAAAACCGTATCATAGTAGAAAGCAGAAATAGACATGGATTCTATTGTGGTAAATATTGTTTTGCAAATAGCTGATTTCAAGAACTGAAATTATCCTATCCCAAATTCAGATACTTCATCTGGCATAAGTATTGATTTCTCAGAAAACTGTAACTATTAATGAGCACTGAATGCTAACAAGAAATTTCTCCTTATGAGGAAAATTGAGAAGAAATTCAGATGAGTGTGTGCGTGGCTACACAAGGAAATCTTTTAATATTCTTTTTTTTTAAATCCAGTCTGTCCTACTGTTTTAGCATTGTGAATAAATTTATTCATTCCGGACCAGATGCAATATTTTAGGAAATATTTACCATGGATTTGAACACCACACTTAGTCTTCCATGACCTTCATTAAAGGGAGAGTTAATTTCAACACACAGGTAGTGTATTGATTCACTGATAATTTTAATACAGTTTGAGAATATCTTGTCTACTCAACATTGCCAAGTAAACATACTGTAAGATTTTGAAGACAAAACTATGCCTTGTTGTCTTTTGAGTTATAGAGGAAAGGGTGAATTTGCTAATGTATATGAGACAGCTGGCCTATCTAGTAACTGACTGGTCTCTTGGCAAAGTCTGATACCAAGGGAAAAGAAATGTAACATGCAGAGCATTAGACATAAGAAGGAAATAGCACAAACCAAAGCTCAATAACTGTGCTGATAGTTCCAGTAAACTATTTTTGTTTAGATACCACATAATATAATTTCTTGTCTGTCAAGTCCTTGTTAAAGAGAATAGGAAATAACATTCTGCTCGCTTATCCAAGTGATGGATTATTCTGTGATGAGTACAGTGCTTGCTATTGAGTCCACAGCTTTGCTTCTATCTATCCTGAAGAGGTATAAATGTCCCTGATAAGTCCCATGATTCACTATCAAGGTCTATATAGGGCATAAAGAAAGAAGGATGATAACTTCCTTGATGGAAGTTCATCATCTATCTCCAAGCAACCTGTAAAATGCTGGTACTGAAGCAATTTCTTCTTGCTCCCTGCTTTTCAATAGGCAATTAGTTTTTACTCTTTAAAGTTATAGTATGTTCCTTATTACAGTTTATTTAGCTTCAAATGTTAATTATTGGTTATAAAATTGCCCTTTCAAAAGCAGCACATAAGCATTTCATACTATGAACTTCTGTATCTTTGATTTAAACAGATGGATCTGAGGTATACAGTATCCTCTTTATTTTAAAATGTTATAATTTTGATTTTGAAAATTCAGTCTTATTCTTAAAGATGTGTGCATCTATGTCCAAACCAGTACCAATGGTGTAAGAGCAGCAGGTTAACGTTTAGCTAACAGACTAATTTTGTCTAGAGTTCCACCATAGTCAAGTCTAATGTATACAAATTACAAACACACAGCCTCTCTGAATTATCTCTGATATTGTTCCCAAACCATAAAACATTATCTCAGCACTACTGGAGTGCTCCACAGCTCTTTCAAGTCCTGGCTATAAACAAAAAAATTATTTCTCAACTGGCAACTGCCATACTGAGCAGAACACAGGGCCTCATAGTGTGATCTAAGTTGATGTGGCTACTTGAATGCTACTATGCATGCATTTTTATATGGAGATGGACGGCGGGATTCTCCTCTTTGAAGTCAGTGAATCCATACTAATTCACTGCAGGCCAGGAGCTAGCTTTTAATATACTTATACTTCTCCTTACATGGTTTATTTGTTGAAGGCTCAATAACTCTAACATCTTCTGAAAATGAAAATGCACATCTAGGCATAATAGAAAAACTTAAACATTGTTCTTATTGCTGAGATGCCATATTCAGCAAGATCAATGTTCATATTAAGATGTTTGTTAATGAAACACTTCGACATATGGCTAATTCATGCTTCTCAAACAACTCCTGTAGGCTAGCTACTGTGACTGTCATAAAATATATAGCTGTCCAATTTATCCAGCTAGATTAAAATCGTGAGCTCATAGCACATCAATGACAGTTTTATACTTACTCTTTTGGTCTGCACAGCAAAGATAGAAAATGCAATTTCACTAACTCTCTTATTTAATTAAATAAAAGAAAAACAAGTGGAGCTGTATCAATATCACTTGACTGAGAGAACTTGGTGGTAAGTCAAATTCAGTGCCAAGCACATCAGAACTTGGTAAACCATTGAAAGAATCAAATTGGCTGACTGGCACCCCAATGGGCAGATCAATCTACACTAACTGTCCTGTTTAATGTGTGCTGCTCAACCATCCATAAAATATTATTTTTCATAGTGTAAGACATCTATGTAGCTTTTCTAATTAAAAATATTTTTAATAATCTCTTCCTCAGCTAGAAGGATCTCCAGTGGAAATGTCAGTTTTAATCCTATTTTGTTAGCAGGCATCTTCCTAGAAAGATTCTACCTACAATGATAAAGCACCAAACTTGTTTCTGTTAAAGTGGAAAGATGGTTCTTATTGCAGGTCTTTAGTCTTTCTCTGATATCTAATTCATAGATTCAGAGAACATATACATTCCAGTAATGAACACAGCAATTATGACTTAGAGAAGACTGGAGAATATTTACGATGTGGGAAGAGAATTAAGTAAAACCTTAACTTGGCATAGCTGTATTTGGGTCACCATTTCTGCCTCAGTGTTCTCTTGCAAAGACTCCTTGATGTGTATTGCTAAAGAGTTCCTATGATCTGTCCTCTAGGTAATGGCTGGCCAGAAGCAAAATACGGCCAAATGAGGTTTCGTCTGTAGACTTAGGTAGAGCTGGAGCATGGTTAGGAGTGAATGACACTAACAGGCTGCTGGCTATTTTCAGGTGACACTCTGTCACCATGTTTGCTCTTCTCACTCACTGGAGACAAAGGGTTCACTGAAGAGGATAAAAATAAATGAAAATTTGAAAAATGAAAATTCTGATAAAAAAATCTCCAAACCCTTAGCAGTGCTGGCATATTTTGCATTATAATGACAGAGAATTTGTATCTCAGAGTTCAGAAACAATGGGAGACCTAAGCAGAAGCAACTCACTCCATCAGCAAGACTAATAAAACATGTTGACATCAGGAACAGTTCTAAAAAATCTTGCTGAATTTCTGAAGGGCATTAACCCTTGCTAATGGTACAAGTTTGAGCTCTGTGACTATAGGACAGTACCATATATTCTATCTAGCCAATCCATGCAGGTGTTAAAGTACATTTTTCCAGTAACGCAAATGTCCACCTGCACCAGAGCCAGAGATTCTGGAGGGGAAAAAAAAAAAAAAAAGGTAACATTTTCAAGACTTCAGCTTCAAGTGAAAGAGTGTGGATTAGAATGTGGTCATTTTGGGATAAACTGCCCAGAATTATAAATTTTGGGAACAACCTGCTTGCTCAGTGACATTGGCATTCTTGTCAGCTTCTCTGCCAATAGCAGCAGTAAAACTGACAAGAATACCAATGAAGCTGCAGGGTCTGCTTCATTACATGTTTTGGTGATTTTAAAATGGAATTCTACCTGGCTTCAGTGAAATTTGAAATTGCAACTTTAAGCAGATCTAGACCAAAAGAAAACTCAGAAAAAAAAATCTAAATTTTCTATGAAACTAAAATCCTCTTTCTTCTGTTGGCTTTAATATTCACATCAAAAAGATCTGTGGAAACAGCAAGAAAAAAAAATTCATTTTATCCTGCTATAGTGCTAGGTAAAGTTGCAAGTTTCTAAGTCATGTTCTTACCCGCATGCTAAACAGAACCGAGTTTATCAGCACCAACAAGAAATCACCTTGAGAAGCGAAAGAAAATAAACTGATAAGTACTACCTACTCCTAAAATATGAGCTCTCTGCATAAATGTAACACTTCACATTTATAGGGTAAACAGTTTGTCTGCTTGTTTTGAATCATGTTGCACTGCTCCTATTTAGTATGAGTGATAAATACAGAGATAGCATGAATAAAGTTGGTAATGTTCATGCTGGTTTAGTTTTCTTTATTTTCCCTGCCTCAGTTGTTATATCCACTGTTATTTTTTTCAGATTTATTTCACAAGCTAATTCTAAGCATTCTTTAATGACAGTTGAATTTCTGGAGCACCCCATTTTTATCTGGCCAAATGTCAGAATATATTTAAACTTTCTGAAGTTGAACTATGTATTCATTCAATATTGGTATATAAACTTGTTGATACCTGTTGTTATTTACATTAGAACTTCTTCAATCTTTTCACCCTCATCTCTTGAATCAAATATGACTTTTCAGGTTTCTACTGCCCATCAAATAGATCTGTCAGGGTACTTTTCTAGCCTACCTTGTTGAAGTAGAAAAAATATTTAGTAAAAGAAATAGAATTAAAAATAAAAGTACAAATGTCACCGTTTTAAGCACAATGCTTCTGTTGTGTTGAGCAGCAAAATCAGTACTAAAGTATGAAATCTTAATAAATGCCAAACGGAAGAAACCCAAGTTTAAAAAGCATGCTAGCATGACAAGTTCTTCATCTTATTATTTCTGTAAACAGATACAAATCTCCATCCTGTGAACCATCACAAGGAGCCAAACTCAGAGCTAGCTTGGTGCACAAAGTAGACAGTAACTTCAGGCAGCAGGCTCAAAAGGCAGGTACACAGCTTTTTTTACCTGATCCTCTGGAAATGGGGAACTGACCTCCTTAGCCTGAATGAGGCCTTCTTATCTGTATCCTTCTACAGATATCTTAAGACAGCCTTATGTGTAGAGAGGAGCTGCTCCTACTAGAGAAGGAAGAAAGGATAAGGTACGTGCATGAGGATTTTTCCACCTGCAGTAGCTACAACACCCATAATCAACGCTTAGCAATCCGAAAATAACATGGCTGGTAAACTCAGCTTTCAAAAACCATTTCTTTGCATTTGCTCCTAGCCCTATCCTTTCTTCTTTAGTTGGAAAATCATCTGATACCACCACAAAATTGCTGAGAGGGACTGAGGTGGATTTGAACAGATTTCTACAGCAAAACTGGTTCTCTGATTAAAATTAGATTCTATCTTTGTGTATTTGTCCATGTAAGGGAAAGACTTCAGAAGAAGGTCCTTTAATTAGTACCCTCCTAATATTACAGAATATATTCCACAAGCACCTGTGCAGTAAACTGAGAAATTTGATTCAACATTTCTGTATATCAGTAAAACACCGTTATCAGGATCTTTTTACAAGATCACAAACAGGCATATGCCTGTCTTCAGAAATACTTCCAATATGAAATTCAAAATTCTACTCTCAGAATGCTGAAATGCTGATTATCTTTAAAAAACTTTGACACACTATTTTTATCCTGTATTTCCAGGTAACGAAATGTCTGAAAATTCATGGAGCACTGACATTACTCCCAGGGTATGGAGAGAAGGCTTCGCCACTAGGTTAACATGCAACCTGCACAAAGAACTGTAGCCCTGGGAAAGAGCTAGTCTGAGTGCAGCCTGGCTAGTCCTCCTGCAGGGAGATGGAGCTCTGCCCCATTTCCTACTCAGGGATTCAGAGATCCAGTATAGTACTTCAGAGAACTTAAAAAAATTGTTTTGAAAAAAATATCCCTAAGAGTGAAAAGAATCTAAAATGTAGGACTTACAAATGTGTTATTTATGCTCTGGGGGTTTTATTTATTGCATCAATAATTTTGCTTGTAGAGACACAGGCACATTATTATCTTTAAAGTAGTCACGATGTCCTATTTGTTGCAGGTTGAGTTTCATCATAAAAAAATCAATTTTGTCATGTTGCCTCAAGCTTAAATAGCCAGTGCCAACTTAAAGAAAATAATTACAGATGGATAAACTCTGCAGCAATTAGTTTTTGTAAGCTGCACAAACCTGAATCTGTAGAGGTTTGTTAAGAGGGTGATACTGATGCAAGTCCTTCAAGTTGGTGGTATCAAGAAAAACATCTAAAATAATTTTTTTTTCTATTACATATAGTATTTTTTTAAAATTAACTGTTTGGTCTTCTATAGACTTATCATGCCACATAATAAGAAACTTTTATATGATTCCTTGTTGTTCGAAGAGTTTATTCTTCTCCTATTGAAATCAATGCCTAAAGTTCCCCTGACCTTAGAGCCCTAAGCAAGCAAGTCTGTAAGTGGAATTAAAATGATTAGTAATCACTGTCACGATTTTCTCAACCCATTAAATTGGTAATTTCTCCAATTATGTTAATCTGGTACGCGGCTGAAATATTAACTTACTCCACATTGGAAACAGAATCATAGAATAGAACCATAGAATAGCTCCTTAAATTTTTTACTTATTTAACAGATTTTATTTAGTAGATTTTACTTAATAGATTTTACTTACTAGATTGCCCCTCCTTTTCTTCTTTATCCAAGTATTCATTGTGTCCTTGTGTCATAGCAATCTGTGAATATGTAACTTACACACAATATATAATTTATGCATTACCTTTCAGAGATCAATAGAGAATTTGCTAAGAAGCAAAAATAAATAAAACAAATGAATTCCAAATAGAAAAGTTATCAATTAAGTACTTGAAGAAAAAATAAAATAGTTTATTGGAATAAAATTATCACTTGCATTGTAGGTAAGTTTTACACTTTTGGGGGGGTCTTTTGTCTTTATACTAGGGAAAAGAAATTCAATATACAATTTCACTTTTATTACCTTTGCACTATTCTCATCAAATAAATCTAGCTATGGGAAGGTCTTTCTCTGCTTTTTAAAAAGATCATTCTTGAAATGAAGCTTTCTTTTCATTTCAGTGCAACATATCCTTTTTTAATAAAGAATTTTGCTCCCTATTGAGAGTATTTTGACAAAACAATACGATTGCTTTTGTTTGCCATTTAATTTACCACTGGATCAATAGTTAACGTAACTACTTTTGGTATTAAAGCTCTCAAATTCTAGGGGAAATGGAGGTTAAATTGTAAACAAAATATTTCATTGGCATTGATCTGAAAAGCGGACTGACAGTACTGCTAAAAAATCATCAGCTGCCATATATAAATCTCACCAAACTGACTAGAGATGGATTTGATTATTTTGCTTTGAAAGGGTCATTCCTTTAAAGCCACAAGAGCTTATCAGTTTATAAAGGATTAAATGAACCATATTTTCCTTCAGTTCCTGTCACAACTCTTTTTTGTGATTAACCAGGCTTGATCAGATTACAAGAGTGACTGATCATTTTGTTCTCTATTTTAGGCAACCTCAAATTTACAGAATTTATGACCCATGCTAGATCATTTGTGATATAAAAATTACAGGTAACCTGAACTTACTTAATGTACCATGATACACTGCCAAGAAGTATAGCTACTCATAATGTCTCAAGTCTATGAAAAAATGCCCAAATAGTCTTCTTTTAGGAAATATCAACCAAAATCACACTAGTAGTTTATTTCTTTAAATGAACAAAAATTTGTATGCACACTGCAGCTAACAAAAATACTGACATGTTTACTAGTTTATTGTTTTTCCTTTTTCTTCTGTTCCAAGAAAAATATGAATAGGCCAGTTCTTTAGAAAACATTGATTGCTCTATTTCAATCACTAATTGCATGCCCTTTTAATTGAAAAATGAACACCAACAATTTCTAAAACAAGCACCACACCTTATAAACCTCTGCACTGAAACCCAGGTAGAAGATAATTCTTCTCTAAAAAGTCCCCTTTCAAAGGGCCATTATCTGGATTCCCACATCCTCAGAACCCTAAAATCATGGTTACGTTTTGACTGCTGATATCCTTATCAATGGATCAAGCTGTCATCCAGCCACAGTAGATCAATATCTCTGCTGTGCCAATGTCTAAACTCTCCAGGAATGACTTAGAATTCTCTGCATGGTGCCTAGTGCCCAGAAGGCATAAATTCTTCCCTAGAACCAATGTTCTTTCTGTAGCCTTGACAGCCAGAATAAAGGCAAGAATCTGTGGCATGCCAGGAGACAGCAGCAATGGGATGCTAACTAAAATCCAGTTTCTTGTACAGATGTTGTACAGCCTTCAGACTGCTCCTAATTTAATTGATGAATTCCTGCAGTGCAGTTTTCTTGGAGCTCACAAAGCTAGGAAAATGTGTGGTGGACTGTTTGGTGATGTAAGACTGTCTTGGTCTGTAGGTTTGAGGAGAAACCAAGCCTGAATACCACAATAACTAAGAGAAAGTTACTGAAATTAAATTTGAATACTACTTTAATCTGTTCCTGCACATGTAGAGATAGTATGCTTCTTACCCTTGTAACTTAACTACATCATAAAACAAGCAGGCAAACAAAAATTAAAGTAAAAATTGTAACATGCCAGCCTGTGACTGCCTCAGTTAAAAGCTTTACATATCAGACAACTTAACAATAAAGTTGGGTTTAGTTAATTATCTAAACCGACAGCCTATTTACGGAATTTATCATGTTTGTTGACCCACAATATTCTGCGTTAAAACTGTTTCTTAGGATTAGGGTTTCCAAGTACAGGAGAATTTGTGCCACCACTTAACTGTCTATTTGAACCTAGCTCCACGAAAAAGTACTGGCTTAAAACTGTTTACAGCTATAAAACAGCAGCATAAACACCACATTCCTAAGTAATGACATGTTGTTGTTGTCCAAAGAACAGCAAAAAAGTCTCTCATACAAAGCCTCACATTTGTTGTCCATTGAACTATAACTAGTTTTGGAGAGTTGCCACCAGATCTCAGTAATGATCCAGTGTAAGCAAAAAGCTGCTACATGGCTTATATCAACTATACAGCTGATTCATGTCATAGAGAGATGTCAGTTGATATCAATATCACTTATCATAATGTGTCACTGATAAATCTGTATTACCTATCATTAATAGAGTTGTGTCCTTTCCACTCAGCTGCTATTTCGCCCAGCACTAGCAAGTTGCTTGCTTATAAAAATTCCACTGCAGCCATTCAAGCTGTCCTTCACTTAAACTGAAATTAAAGATCCTATGCTACAAAAAGTAGTTTTAGTTAACACTTTTGGCTTATTTTTATGCACTAGACTATTTATAAGAATTCAGCCTAACAAGAGTCAGTTCAGTTAAAAGAAGAATTTTATTGGCAATTTCATTTGCCTCTTATTTTGAGCTTTATAGCTCCCTCCTTTTTTGACTTGGAACCCTTATAGCCATTCTAAGCATATTTGTGTCAATATTTCAAAGTTTCCTGTATTCTAAAAGCTACCAATGCAGCTGATGTTTTATAGAATATGTTAGCAACTCATCAATTTTTTATAACTATTTCCAGTAGTCTACTCCCATCACTCCACATGTAATTATCTGCCTGAGGCCACCATTCAGAACCTCACTATTTTAATGCATGGGTCAGCAAGGCCTATATCCTTCTTGGCTGAAAATTCTGTTAATATTTTTTTTCCAATCGAATTTCAATTTTTTGCTTAGTCACTCAAGAACAGGATTATGTTAATAATCATTCTGAATATCAAGTAAAAAATTACAGCATTGGAATATTTGCTAAATAATGATTCAGCTGTGTATTTACCAGCATGGCTCAATGCTGAAGGTAAAAGTCAGAAACCTGCAAGTACTTGTTATGGTTTGAGAAAACCCATAACAATTTATTGTTGTGCAGACAATAATTCTATCATCCGATGACGCCTCCCCACCCAGGAAAGGGGAATTGGGGAACTCAAAGAAACATGAGGGTTGAAATGTAAATGGATTTAATAGAATAAGATTAAATAACTAACAACAATACTAAGGAACCAGTATTAATCCTGACATTGACGTACTATTTACAAGAATTATACTCAACCAGTTCTATCAGGGAGAAGCTGTGCACTCCCAGCAGGGACAGAAAATGTCGGACGCTGTGAGCGCAATGGCTTCAGGAGGAAAGGAAGGAAAGTCCTCAGGGGTTGCCGTTATCAAGGGAGAGCCAGCTACACACCAAACTTTTCTAATTTATATTGAATGTGACATTCATGGTATGAAATAATCCTGTTGGGCAGCTTGGGTCAAATGCCCAGGCCTTGCTCCTCCTCGTTCCTGCCACCTGGCACCTTGAAAACACTGAAACCTTGAATCTCACCGAGCTTGGATGGCCATAAAGTAAATATTTTCATGAATTCTGACACTAGAGTCTTCTAAAAGTACAATTTTCCCAACATCAGAAGAAAAGTTAGTCCTGGGACTCAAAAAAATGACAGGCATACTTTTTATTTTGAGATTCTATTCTCTGATATTGCTGAACCAAACCAGAAAGAGACAAGTAAGTACTCTCAGAAAACACTATTTTGCATCATGTATACAAGAAGGTATGCAACAGATAATAGTGTTTTTGTGAAAGATTTCCATTCAGGAGCTCCATGCTCGCAAGTCTCATTCACCCAGTAATAAAGAAATGTGAGACACAGGCAAGGAATGAGTTTCCATACCTTAAATGAATCTGAAGAGTATCTATGTTCACATTGAGCATGGGCTAAACACGACAGTCTAATACAATATTCTGCCAGAAGGAAGTTAATGCTAACCTTGTACAAGTAAGCAGAAGATAAGTGAATGGCAATAAGAAGGTGACTATCTTTTTTTACATTAATGTTACTAATATCCAAAACCATATGTAGATGTAATGTTTATATGTTAGCAAAACACAGAAGTTAGACCTGATGAAGAAAAAATATTCTTCAATGAGTAGTGAAGAAAAATGACAGACTTACAGATTAAATTATTTCAATTATAAAAAAGAATATTTAAAAATTACTTTGTTGCAATGTCCCTTTGGAATGAGAAAAAGTTTCAGAATTGTGAAAACACAGGAAGAAACCAAGGCTGAGGCCAGAAAAATACAAAATATTATACTCTATTTTAACAGCAATTACAATTAACTGCAGGAAAACCCAGAAAGTATTAAGGATGAGTACATTCACCATTTTGGAAGGCTTTAAGTCAAGCCAGGATATCTTTCTGTAAGAGACACATGCAAACCTGAAGGTCTCAGCTTTATGTGCAGATAACTAATTGAAAAAAAAGATCTGTGCTGCATAGGTAGCAAAAGCAGATTACACAAGATTCCCTGCTAGCTTTAAACTTCATGAACCAGATGAACTCTCCAGGTTTATACTCCTCTAGAATATTTACAAACTTGAATTGCATTTTAAATTAACTATCATACTGTACACTGAAACTTGATTTTTTAAATTCAGGCACCATTCAGGAATATGCTTCATTTCAGGCAAATTTAAATATACCAATACTTACCTATTCCATCAACTGCTTGACCTTCACACGTTACCAACATGTTTAAATTAAGGTATGTCTTTAAGAACTACTGATTATTCAAACTGATAATCTGTATAAACTATGTATAGAGGATTAAGTTCACAACAATGTTAATGAACCCAGCTTGAATTGAAACTTAGGTAGGAAGACAAATCCTAGAAATAAATATAGTAATTTTATTTAGACAGGAGAAAATACCTTTAAAATGTTTGATATCGCCTGATTTTAATCGGTGTGAAGTTGTCCATTTTATTGTTAATAGAAACATGCTTTAAATTTCAAATTTACTAATCATGTGTAGACAGATACAGGGGTATGGGATATAGGTGTATTTTCACTGAGTTTGTTTAATAGAATTTTGTGTTGCACTTGCTTAAAAGAACAGATATCTAGACTGGTGTAACGTTGCTTCTAGTAAGGTGATAAATGAAATTGTGACACTGATAACATCTATCTGCATAACAGCACCTTCTCGAAACACTTAGTAATTTTGGAAATCTTTTTCTGACCTGATTAGGATTTACCTAATCAGAGAAGGCAAACAAGATTCTAAGTCCTAGTTGATGACTTAAAAAAAAGTACGCAGCTAATTGTACAAAAATACAAGCCACAGTGAATAGTTTTTATGAACTTAAATATGTGAAATAATGACAACTTTGTAAAAAAAATTTTGTTCATGGATCGTTGAAGAAGAGCAACAGAAGCTTAATTCACCCATTAAATTCTCCACTGCAAACAGTCCATGCAGGTCTTGTTAAAAGGAACAAGTTTTGGAGGAAAAATAGATCACTGAAGGAATGAAAGAGAAGGAGGCTCATGCTTGGCACTGGCAAACATGAACAAGAAAAATCAGCATCAGCATGGAATTTATTTATCTCGGACAAAAGAGCAGCAAAACAGCTTAGTGCTTTTTCAGGGAGGAACAATATAGCCAAACTGCTTTATTTACTTTTAAATACTACAATGACATTTTTATTTTTTTCTGTACAAGTTTCTGTAAAGTATGAATCTATCAATCAATGTTATATCAATTACTACTTTTATAAACCGGATTTCTGTCTTTTGCCAACATAAGAAAACATGCTATATTCTGCCGCAGATTTTGTGAGGATTATACATTTTATAACCTCAATTAAAATTAATGTAAAACTTTGGATGAATTTGGGTTATTTTGGAACCAACTCAATATTGTTAAGACAGTAAAATGAAGTACAAACTGTATACAGTACAAGTACCCCGTTTGTTTGAATCAAGGTTATATATTATAAGCAAAAGCGACACCTTTCAAACTCAAATAACTCCTCCAGATTCAAAGTGCAAAAACAACTCAAAAAGCAAAAGAGAGAACTGAGAGAAATCTTTATTATGATAACAAAAAAAATAATCCAAGTAAGCCTACCTATTTGTCCCTAGTATATTTAAAGGAATTTAAGATTGAAGCTACTGTGATTTTAACACATAGGTACATCCACTTCCCCCAGATCCCAGAGGGTAATTCCATACTAAACGTGGAAGCTTTTACTAATTGCATAACACCATATGCTAAACTCCAAGAAAAATAAGCCAAAAAAATCCCTGCATTGCTATGACACATTAATAAAAAATAACAAAACTTGTTTTCTTGTCAGCACAACTTAGGTCATTTTACATTACTCATTAGAAATTAATGGCATTATAAAAAACAAAAACAAACAAAAAAACCTCTTTGTGAATCCGAAAGCTAATCTAGCCACCTAAATGTATGATGATCGCTGTTTTAGAACCTTTATGTCTGACTCCTGTCTTAAGAATGGCAGATCATTATCTACATTTTTGTTTAAGTGGTCAATATAAATAAGGCTTGTAGTTAATAGGTCATTTCTGTGTGGTCTTGAGTTTTCTAAAAGATACTACTGCTTTTGTTCATGTATACATGCACCTATAGCCAAAGGATTCAGATGAGCTACCTAACCAAGTATATGCAAAGGGCGCATGGTAGAACACATTACTCTGGACACCCAACCCTCCTTATTCCAATAGCAGTAAGAGAATGCTGACACTATTTTCTGCCACTACACCACTACGTGATTTCCCAGTATGAGTGAAGTTGTGATGACCCTAGGAATTAGTTGCTTTCATTTACTAGTTTTCACGCTGGCTCAGAATACCTTGATGCATTTTCACATAAAACCACAGTCGTAATCTGCCGCCGTTGCACATATCTGGAAACCACATATACTTTGATGCACATATAATCAAGTTTTAATGGTAATTAATAAAATTTGCAAAGTATGAGTGCAAGATTGTCCAGTGTGGCATTTTATTGTGTCATCTTTCTGAAAATGTACTTTCTGGTAAATTATTTCATTTATACCAAGCCCTCTGAGCTTACTGTGGCCTCACTTTCAGCAAGTCAGCAAAAACAATAAACAAAGAAGCTTCGCACAGCAGATTTCTCTTTTCACTTAACTGCTTACAAAGCCGTCATTCAAAGATTGTTTGGGAAACAGTTGTCTGACTCACTAAAATTGAAAGGAAGATTTCTCAGGAAAAGGAGGGAGGAGGAACACCAGAACAGGCAGTTGCAGCAGAGAACAGATGAAGTGACTTTTGACACACCAGTGCCTGTGGTATTGTTTGCAGACCAACAGACAACTGACCCTATTTAAAGAATTAAAACCAAAATTTCAAATGGCTGCTGGTACAATTGGGGATTTAACTGGTATAAGCAGGTTTGTTGAGAGTAGTATATACTAATCCTTTCACAGAATCCATATATCACAAAGCCTTTTACAAAGTAAGCAGCATCTTTATTAATACTTCATAAAAAGGGTAACAGTGGCACAAGCTAATGAAATACTTTTATTATTATGTTATGTTATGTTATTCAGTAGACCAATGATAGAATTCAAATTAAAAGTTCAAGTCTCTACATCCTATATCAGTGATGAACTCGTGGGCTTTCTCCTTTAAAGAGATTAAAATGACAAAATTTAGAAAGGTTTAATTTATGGGTTGTTTTGTTTTCTCACTGAAAACAGGCCAAGTTTTAGGAACAAAAGACAGCTGAAAGGGGAGAGTGTGTCTGGGAAAGAATTAGAGAACGCTGTTCTCTATGGTTATCAGCTAAACAGAAAGGCAGCCAGAACAAGAACACACCAGGTTTGCATTTGGGTGAACAGAATAAAGTTATGCTGCCTTTGAAGCAGACAGTGTTGAGAATTTGTGCTTTGCAAAGCTGCTGCAAAAACAGCTCAGTCTTGCTCCATCCTGTGCCTGAATTAGCAAGCCAGATTGGAACTCATAAGCACACTGAAGCAGAACCCACTCTTATACACAGAATACCACTAAAATACTTTTTTTTCTTTCTTAATATTTACTAAATTCTTTTTTAAACTCACAAACTCCTGACCTATATCTAACCTAAAAGCAAATCCCCTTCAGGTCTTGATAATCCTTTAAACCAGTTGTTCTTTTAAAAAAGACTCTCTCTTTGACAATAATATCAAAGAAATGACCTTTTATTTCACCCATTTTCCAAACTAATTTGTCACTGAGAGCTCTGCAAATCAGGCCGTATCAATCACATTACATTACAATACATCATACAACGTACAAAGGCATGAATGATGTAACCTAAGATTAGATGTCATAACCATACATATTGCTAAGATACTTGAGAAGTCAAAAGACCACATTCTTGTCTGATATAAAGTGACCTAGTTTGATCGGTCTCCTTTGGGGAGAAACTACAAGATAGCATATGCTTAAGCTGCCAAAATTACACCATTAAATTTGTTCATGTATCATTGGCTCTATTGATCATGTAACATGAGCAGATGCAACCCATATCCCTCTATGGATACTTGACCAGCCATGGAAAATCACTTCCTGGATGAGCAGCTGGTGGAAACTGATCTAGGCAAAACTGAAATGCTGCTATTTGGAAAAGAAAACATTTCAAAACTTTTCCCAAAGCTTACAGCTTCTATTTGTTAATCTAGTATATATGTCCGGATCTTGTTGGGTCCTTCCTAAACTTGTACATTTATGTATATTCAGTCTCCAAAATGCACCTCTGTTCTTCTATTTTATTAGCTGAATTCTCCCTAAGGAAGGTTTCCTATAGCAGTCCGTGTATTTGTCATCACCTTTGTGTTCAAATCAAGAAGATACATCATAACTTTAACACTAAATAAAGACCTATGCCTGTGCTACATATATATATATATAAGTTGCAGGCATTCCATACAGCATAAGGCAGTCTAACAACTTAATGTGAGGGGCAAACCCCTTTTCCATAAGTTCCCCTTTCTCCTGGCTCACCACCTCACCCAAAGAACAAGACTGCAAACCTGAAGCCAAAAATCTTGAAGTATGTCTCCAGAAATTGTCATGTGAATTATTTTCAAAATTTGGTTTACAAAACTAGAATCAGTTATACCAACAACAGTAAAAGAGTAAAAACCTAACAACACCCACATATACCAAAACTCACTATTGACAGAAAATAATGCTAAAATCAATACAACACTATCAATCTCAAAATCATTTCTATGTTATCATCCGGACGGCCATAAAACAAAAATGAAACATAAGGACGCTCTAGAAAGACATTGACAGGATAAATAAGAGTGAATGATTTTCTTATAACACAACATTCAAAGAAACTGGCCCAAAAAGGATCTTCCTTGGAACTCATTATTAACAATGGAACTTACTGTTTACAGCTTCATGATATCAATGAAGTTCATAAGGATAACAAAGATATGTAGTAGAAACATATACAGAGAAAACAGAAGCTCATAGTTTAGAATCTAGAAGAAAACTTTTCCTGAGACAGGTTGCTGCACAGACCTGTCACACAAAGGACTTGCTCCTTCCCCTGAAGCAGCTGGGACTTGCAAGTATAAACCCACTGGACTGCATGGATCTGATCCATCCAGGTAATGCTTACACCTAAGAGGCAACAAGTGTCAGCCTAGGTGTCACACTATACCACCGTGGCTAAAGAAATTACTAAAGCCATTAGTGGCTTTAGTAATTACTAAAAACTAAAAACTAATTTATGTAATTTACTAATTTATCCCATTACTCAGATAACTACTGTCTTGTACACTGCAGCACCACACCTTTTTCCTGTTTAGCTGTCATTGAGAGCCAAAGAGCCTGAAAGTGATCCATGTATTTAGTATCCAACTAACTTAGAATGTGCAACTTGACCTCATGAACACAATGAGTGACAACAGTCTGCCAGAAACTTTTAAGGTACAATGTGAGCTTTTGATTTTCACATTCAATGTTCTGTGAATCTCTGGTGGTTTTTTTTCTGTCAATCATTAGATTAGATTAGATTGAGAATTGAAAAAAATGTACATTGACTCTGATTTTTATAAGACTTCACCCAGTACTACTACAGAAAGTCTACATATAAGAAGAAAGTAAAAGGTAGGAGTAATACTCTACTACCAAAATCAAAGAAACAAGTTTGGAAAAATAAAACAACACTAGACATTTTTAATGACTCTTATATTCAAAACTTACCCCAAACTGATAGACAGGTGTAAAGAGTGTTATTTGTAAGTGACTTTCCTCACAGGAAAGAACTTCTTCCTAATGTCTAGTCTAAATCTCCCCTCTTCCAATTTAAAACCATTACCCCTTGTCCTATTACTACACTTCCTGACAAAAAGTCCCTCTCCAACTCTCATGTGGGCTCCCTGCAGACACCGGAAGGCCGCAATAAGGTCTCCCTGGAGCCTTCTCTTCTCCAGGCTTATTCTGAGCCACGTAGATTTCCTTTTTCTGGTGCAGGAATGACAGAATTAAATTCTTATATTTTACCCCATGATGGAGGCAAGAAACATCCAGAGTCTGAAATACGCTGAGAAATATGCTGAATCACAGACATCGTCTCAGGGATTCTTTCTACTTACAGACTTACAGTTACAAATGTTCAGAAACTCAATGCCACTTAGGCATTAGCATCAATATTGGTTAAAAAAAAGTATATGCCTTCCATTTTTTTTATGTTTTGGGATTTAATTGCCACAGCAAATTGCAGTTAATGCCTGTCTAAGACTTCTGTACTTACTCCCACATCTAAGATTAGGAGGTGTATGACACTGTATTTTCTACAACAGATTCAATCTACATGCATCTTGAGGTTATTTCTTGTGAAACTGCTATTTGTAGCCCTTGTATCCACAGGCAGAAAACCATGGTAACATTTTCATAGAGTGGTGTGTAACACAGATATCTTTTTTTGTCTTATCTGTATTACCGCTCTCAGAAAACACTTGCGGATCATGACATCAATTTCTAATTGTGCAAGTATTTCTATCTTTAGTTTTCTGCAGAAAAAGACTTATAGCAGGTGATAGCTGCTGCCATCTCCTTTTTTTTTGCAATTTAACAGCACATAACAACGATAAAGTTTAACTCTGCCAGCTATTTGCTGTTTCATAATTTTGTTATCATTTTCCAGAAACCTGTTCTATTGAGAACTATGGTGTTAAGCGGTTGCATACTTAGTTAGACAGAAACTGACACCTCCGCTTCACTGTAATGTAATATCAGTTATTACTACATCAGTCATACCAGATACATGGAAAAGAATTCAACATACACCATCTTGAGCTAGTTCACGACAATATCTATCAAGATTACCTTGGGGGACTCTGAATGTTCAGGAAGCTTATCTTTGTTGTTAGTTTTACCTTTTCCCCAGGGAACAAATAAATGCACAGATAAATGGTCACATTTATGACCATAATTCAGAAGGCTCTAATAACAATTTTTACACTTAATGTAATTGTGTGTTATACTGGAAAAACTTGTTCAGCTAAGTGATTAAGCTGTACAAAGAAACACATGATCTCTATTTCCACAAATTCCTAAAGCATTGTAGCTGTGCCCATCAAGAATTGAGCACAGTTCCTTCCATTTAATATTTGAACATCAACACTTAACAAGCATAAAAGGCATCTGTGCAGAGTATGAGATGATCTTAATAAAATTTAACATGAACAACATTTTCAAGAAAAGATATATTCTGCTTTCTCCTCAGTATATAGCATTTCTCTGAACAGTAAGTTCCAAACTACCATTGTATGCACTCATAGTATATTATGTGTAATATATTTTTCAGCGGTAACAGAGCTGCTTGTTATGTATGCGTATCTTTTGTAGTGCATTGACTTTAAACTGCTGGCAGCCTCAGTTCACATTAGACACATCAGATGAAATCATGAGCAGGATGAAAAATCTGAGGTGCTTCTTTCCACCTACTTAGTGATTGCCTCTTGGAAAGACCTATTGTAACAATGATGAATGTGGCAAGACTTAGGTAAATAGAAATAAAAAAAAAGCTTCCTATGAGAGCTATCTTCTAAGGAGAAGATATATATCTGCTGTAGACCAAATTCTACTGCCACTTATGCACAGGCTTCATCGTGAACTTCCCTGAATGGGACTGCCTTATGGATAAAAAGAGCCCAATTTACTAGGTTAATTTCACAGAGGAGAGGTATGACAGGAAGGAGAAAAGAAGATCTGTAAGTTACTGCCCACTAAGTTTACCTTGTCATCAAAACCACTATTTATGGACCCTTGATGCCTGCCTGCCCAAATAAATTTAAGTAGTTTGATGACTGCTCTGATTTGGCATACAGATACAGATATATTTGTATTTTACACTGGTTACAGAAGCTAGAATGTTTATTTAAAATCAAATTCAATGTTTGTGTTTAACATGAAGACCTAGAAATCCATAAATAAACTGGGCATGATTTTAGCCCATCATGGGGAGGGAAATGTATGTAGTTTATACTATTATACAAGTGAAAAAACAAAAATTTACGAATACAAGAATATGAAAATATAGGAAGAGATAGTTAAATACTACAAGTAAGTATGTATGAAAAAAATGAAAATAAATAGAAAAATAGGAACTACCTAAACCTTTCTTATTTTCTCTAGAACTAAGTTTATTTTCCTGTGGAGGTTAAAATGGACGACAGTATTATAAATAAATGTATACAAATACCAGGTCATACTCTTTGATGTCTTCCATGAGAATCCTACCTAATTAGAATCCTAAAGATTAGGCGTGACGACTTTATTTCTTTGTGTAAAATTCTCCCCTGAGATTCCGTATCACTGATCGCTGTCTCAACCCTCCGAGTGCCCCATGTTGGGCGCCAAAAAGGACTGTCACGGTTTAGCCCCGGCGGCAACAAAAGCGCCACGTGGCAGTCCCTTGGCTCCGCCCCCCAGCGGCGGGGAGAGGATGAGAAAGAAAAGGCAGACTCGTGGGTTGAGATAAAAACTGTTTACCAGAGCAACAGGTATTGCAGGGAAACAGCAACACAGATGGAGGAGACAAACATGAGTCCAATACCGACCGCACCACGCACCAGCCCGACCGGCACCGACGCTGCCGAGAGCGCCCCGGCGCCACCCGCCCATATATATACCTACGCCGTGACGTCACCACTCCCACTCCCGGCTGTGGCCCCTCCCCTCCCCGGCTAGCTCCCTGCTGCCCCTGGGCCTGGCACACATAGGGTGGAATAGGTGTGCCGGATAGAGACAGGGGAGAATCACCCCCGTCCCTGCTGGAAACCAGGACAATCCCTTACCACATACTCTACAGAACTTCAACCCAATATATCTGATAAGTTAACATGCATCCAAACTTCTGGATTCTCATTCAAAATGATTCTCTATGTTGTCTGTAATATGTTTAAAAGACAAATGACTTCACTTCAGTCAAAATAGTCTAGACAGTTCAGAAGGACATTTACAAATACTGCAATGGATAAAGATGCCTTACAGAGACATCAGGGCTATTTCTCAAATAGAAATGAATTAAAATCTTGAGAACGTCAAACTTCAGCAAAGTTGCCATTATGTGCCATATTTTCAACACAACAGTTGTGTGATAGTTGAATACTTATATTAGCCATAGTTCTGCAAGTTCTCTGCTTTAAAAGCTTCTTAGTTTCACTTTTGTTGGGTTGGTTCTGACACGCATTCCTAGTGGCTCTCATAACAGTGTTCAGGCCCTGTTCCATCTATGACGGCCTACCAATGTTCACTTCTGACTAGGGATTTTGTAACTCTAATCAGAAGCAGGGGAATCTCTCTCTTGCTTCTTTCTGAATTGGTATTATGATTTTTGAGTTTTACACATCTTTGACTAGGAGACCTTGAGCAGAAGGGTTTGGAGAAGAATACTCAGAAGAAAAGGTCCACATGACATTTGCCAAAACAGTTGGCAAAGAGAAAGGAAAATACATCTTTTGCAAAGGATACAGTTCAAAAACACAGATTTTTTTTTTTTAAATCTCTCATCTGGAGTGGAATATAGGGCATATTTGGATCAAGATTTACGTCATTCTATTACTAAGTAAGGAGAACAGTCAAAAATAATTGATCTGCATTCAAGGGCATCCCTAAGTCTAGAATTTAATTGAAAACTCTTGAACTAAACATTCTACTACAAGAAAAAAACAGTGAATTAGTTATCTGTGTACAGATAATTCAATCTGAAAATATAGGTTTCCCCACGGAAGACGGACTGTTAACTGAAAAACAAATGCTATTACACCTATTAATTCCAATGCTTAGTACTGGACTTAAGAGTAAGGACGTTCTTGTATGATACTGCAAATAATGAAAGTGTATAAGTAGTTTTTTGTTTGTTATTTTATGTCTTCCATGGAGGTTCCACGGACAAGTCAAACTACAAAAGTAATTTCAGTTATTAAGAAAATAAATAATTAGTTTTGTAATAGAAAACACTTCTGTAGTCTGTGTTGGTTGTTAGAGCCAATTTTAACTTCATTAATCGAAGCAGTTATTCAGCATACATTAATTCAGTACCCAGAATGTAGAAGTGGCAACTAATCAATAAAAATAAATTAATATTGATATTGCCGGACTTTTGCAATATTGTATTTATAGTGCCCCTGAAGCAAGTTAGATCTTGCATTAAAAGATCGATAACCTAATGCAAAGGCTAACGCTTTGCATTCAAAAAGTCTTGGTGTCAGGGGATAAGGAGAAGGAAGCTAAATATTTATTTCTCTATTTCTGATGAGATTGCAGAACTTTTGTAAGATTGAACCTGGGACATTGATTACCTTCCCGATGGAGTCCAATGGTATTTTATAATGTTCAGTCAACATCCATATATTAGAAAAGGGTTTTCTCTTCCCTAATGATTCAGTACTCCAGTATGTTGTTCACTAAAAGAGAAAGATAAAACATTCCCTTTTTAATCAGCAAGAACCTTACATGCTGCTAAACTCACTACTCTGCCTTCACAATGCAAGGAGAATTATAGTAAAATCAGATTCTGTTCACTACAGTAAAATAAACAAATGGATGCAAATACCAAGCTGAATACACGAACTTCAGTAACAGCTATGCAAAAACTTATGGTCAGAACCATGAAAAAATGCTAGATTTTGGCTAAGAAACATAATATAATATAATATGTGGACACACATACACATACAAATAACTGTATTAATGCGAAATTACTCTTAACACTCAAGTACTCAGAATTGTAATGTAGGAGTGTTCATATTGAATAATTTGGACTGTTTTCCAAATAAAAACATATGAAAATAAGAGTCTTCACCTCTCAAATTGATAATGCAACCTCAAAATAAGTGTGACTTGATGAAAATCACTACAAAAAAAAAAATAAATCACGTAATATAAACCCAACTTCTTTGCTTTCAAATTACTGTTTTCACATTTTTCATTAGCTTAAATTTGGCTTGAAAACTGCTAAATCTGATATTTTACTCCTGCAATATATCTATTTTACTTTTTTATGTGAAAAGAGATGGAAAAGAATACAGAAAAAAGTTAACCAAATAAATTTTTCAATAATTTCACCCCCAACAAAACATTCTCCCCAGAGTTTTAACCAGCATGTTTAAATCAAAGTATTTTTAAACTTTTCTATCAAAAATATTTCATCCTTGCATACCCTACAGACCATTTATCTTTATCTCAATTTTTATTGTCTATTTTGTTGTTTTGTCTCGCAACCTTGATTCCAAGTTCAACAGTATGGGGGACTTATTAACAGGTCTTGAACATGGAATCATAGAATCATCTAGGTCATGAGCTGCCTTCCACTTCATACTATGAAGCTGGGTGAGAGTTTTTAAAATTCACTTCAATTAAAGGAAAAGAGTGAGTCAATGAGCTGGAGCACAGAAGAACAACTACTGCAAGAACCTTTCCAATGGAGAAGAGTCCTCACTCGTGTTCTGGATTTTCAGCTTCACATTTGTATAGTCAAGTCCTCAAGGGACAAGATAGATAGCAGGGAAGGGAGATGTCTGCCTTGACCCTGAAGCATTCAATCTGCAAACCCCTAAGGAACATACAGATTTTGGCAGAACAGTTCTACTTATAGATAAATTTTACTGCGTTGGAGCTGTGCACATTTAAAAAGCAGAATAGCTGTCAAGCCCTAAAGAATATTCATGATAATCCTTCAGCAAAAGAGTACTGCTAACTTAAAGTGACACATAAACATAGAAAATAGACCTTTTTACTAATGCCAACTCCCAAAAAGCCTTGTATTTCCCAGTTTTTAGAGTGCCTAAATAAGAATAACTTAAACACATTAATTTGTCCTTGGTCAAAATTCTTGAGCTAATACAAAAGCATTAATATTAGCAAAGCAAATAGAAATATATAAATTGAAGTTTTCCTGGCTCTTGAAAATATTTCTCCTTAATACTGTATAGCTTGTAGGATGCTAGTGTTAAAATTGAGTTTTCCATGCAATTGTGAATATTTTGCATTTTCAAAGCAATTGACCTGCCTGCAGGTTTCACTGCATACTTCAGTAAGCATGCACACACACAACAACTTTGATTTTCCACTCCACGTATGACCCATAACTTATTTATTTCTTCTTATCCAATGTAAACTATTCCTCACAAAAACCGATTATTCCATTTTTCCCTGTATATTGTTTGAACATCAATACATAGCAGAAACAGTTGTAAGCAAAACGCAGGTGCCAGCTAGTCAAAACACAAATTCTGACACTTTGGGAGAAGGACTTTAGGCAGCTCAGAACAAGAACTACACCAAGCATGGGAACAGAGCTCAACAATTCAACAGGAAAGGACCTTTGTCTAATCTCTAGTCTCCAAGGTTACAGCAGAAAAACAGAAATTCAGCAGAAACTGTTTTTATGCTGCCAGGGTGCTGCAGAGCTGTTGACATAGAAGTAAATCTGCACCCCAAGGTATATTACAGTATAGAAAGTAGTAAGCAAACTATTACTATGTTACTAAAGCCAGCAACACTAAAAAACACAAGTATGCCAATACATACTTAGGCAGCTTGGTCAGCAAATCATAATTATCAGTAGTTCTGTATTGATTTGCCAGTGCTACAGACTTTAACTCCTAGAAATTTTAAGTTACCTATGGTTACAATTTCAGATCTGTTCTTGTTGTTTGTTTTTTGTTTTTTATTTTTTTTTTTTTTTTTAGAATCAGGATTGACACCATTGACCTTGCCCTCCTAATTTTGGTGAACATTGTAATCTGCCTTTAAAAAGGCCAATTCTCTTTAAATAAAGACTTTAAACTCATGTCTGGAAATAATGTAATCGAAGTAACAAGAATACAGTCTTTGCTCAAACTTCCGATATTTTGACAAGATGTAAGAGCTGATTCTGTTTCTAAATGGTGGTACTGAAATGAAGATTGATGAGTGAGTATTACAAGAAAATAACTTTCAGTTACATGCAATAGCTTTTAATTGCATCATTTAAATTCTTAAGCATTTCAATTTTATGTTCATTCAGGGTTTTGCATAATTAATTTGCAGATTTCCAGAACACATTAGGATGAAACTTTTAAATGGATGGATGGTTATTAATGGATGATATAAATATATTATTCATTATTTTTGGTTGTCATTGTAAATTGCATTGAGTACTTGTGAATGAATACTAAATTCAACATCATCTCCTGAATTCAAAAGCAAAATGTATACTCAGTAATAAGTTGTTGAAATATAGAATACTTCAGGTGTCACTTCATAATAAATACTCTGTAACAAAATATTAAAATTTGTTAATGTCATACTTTCCTTCTCTCTGGAGAAGGAAATCCCAGTGCCTGGCTGGATTACCCAGGCAAAACTAAGTTTTAAGAAGTCAGCCTTTTCAAAGAAGTCAATGCCAGGCCGATCTACTCTAGTCCAGAAATAGGAAAATTCTCAAAGCTCTGATTAACTAAGCAATAACTAATATTTATAAAATATAGTATATAACAGTATATATATATATATACACACACACATACACAATTGAATGCAATAGTAGGCAATAAGTGCATTTATACGAAAGAGCAGTAAAGAACATGTATGAGAAGACAGTCACAGAGAAATTCCATTAAATAAGGAAGAAAAGGAAAAAAGGTAGTCTGAGCTAACATCTTTCAAGAGCTATTTCCAGTAGGTGACACAGATATGCAAACCAATTCTCATTACTTAGAACTCAAACACTGTAAATGTATCTCTTTTAAACCCTTCAATTCTAAGCATGTGCTAACCATTACAATTCTGTACAAAATAAATGAAGAAATATCCTGAACAGCAGACTGGAACAACTAAAAATTCAATTAAAATCCTTTAAATGTGAGAACTGGAAAATGTTTAAAACCACCTTATTGATGATATTTACTGATAACGTGATGAGTACCAGCAAACAGCAAGACACTCAGTAGACAGGTTCATATCTAAGGAATACTTCTAAAAAGATTGATGACATCATCTGCAAGGGAGTATTATAGGTACACATAGTTAGGAATATCATGCCGTACTATGCCAAAACAGCACAGAAAAATCTCAAGAGATTGCTTGAATGCTGTTTTTCAATTTAGTTCAGTGATTATAACTTTTTGTACTAGATCAGGCTGGGACGAAATTAATTTTCTCCACAGCAGCCTGTATGGTGCTGGGTTTTGAATTTCTGACTAAAACAGTGTTAATAACACACTAGTGTTTTGGTTGTTGCTTACTCAGTTTACACAGCATCAAGGTTTTCTCTTTCTCTCAGTTGTTCCCCTGCAGTGAGTAGGCTGGGCTGCACAAGAAGCTGGGAGGGGACACAGCTGCAGCTGACCTGAACTGACCTACGAGATATTACATACCATATGATGTTGTGCTAAAAAAGGAGAGCTTAGGGAAAGGAGGAGGAAGTGGAGATGTTAATGGTTATGGTGTTTTGTCTTCCCAAGTACCTATTATGTGTACCAAGGCTCTTCCTTCCAGGCAGTGGTTATGAATCTGCTTGCTGATGGGAAGCACTGAAAAAATTCCTTGTTTTCCTCTGCTTGAGCATGCAACTTTGCTTCACTTAATAAATTGTCTCTATCTTAACCCATGAGTTTTCTCACTTTTGCTCATATAATTCTCTCCCCATCCTGCTGAGGCATGGATGAGAGTGACTAGGTGAGTGCTTCGCTGCTGGCCAGGGTCAACCCACTACATTATCTCAATTGGAGATTTAAAAAAATCTTTTATATAATGTATGCCTAGGAAGGGAAAATATATCTTTACGGCTTTTGGTGTGAACAACCTGAAACTGGTTGTTATGTTGTCCGAAGAATCTCATCACATAATGACAACAATTTTGTTTGCTATCTTAATCAAGCAGATCTCTGTTAGGTATCTTGAGCCTGAATGATTATTGAACAAATACTTCTATTATTAGTACTACTCCCTCCTTATTTAATCCTAAACTGAGGATTCTTAAAAAACCACAATACACATATGTAATGAAGAAACAGGTCCTTTGAAATTCTTACTAATCATGGATGGACTAAGTGGACTCAGACAAGTCCATTCCCAAGAAATGGGGAATTAGTCTTCTCAGAAACTGCAGGAGACTTCTCTGGCTGCGGTTGTTTTGCATAGAATGGCAGAACTTCCATGGACCACACCATTATCTGAAAGATCACCTCCAATTTAACACTAAGGCATTTACATTTAGTTTTTCATATTTGGCTAAGCATATAATATTTGCAACAGATGATTTTATAATAAAAATAAGGGTAAGGGAAGGAATGCAACAATATCAAGTCCATAATGTTTCCTAAGAGAGCAAAAGTCCTTCAAAATATCCTTTTCCTTTTTCAGATTTTATCTTCACTTAAATAATCTGATATACCAACATAAATGTGTTGCATTTCATTCTGATGGAATAAAACACTGTAGTTATGCTACTCTGCAAGCTGTTGGGAGGCAGCTGAATCTACTTTGTATAAAGGCAGATAAACAGCAAGTGGAGAAAAAAAAAACAACAAAACACATTTAAAAGGATATGAAGATATGCCTGGAACATATTTTCAGGTTTACAGTTAAATGACAGGAGGACAATCATCCATGTGGAAATTATCCCTTCCAGTACAGTAACACAGAAAAAGAAGGTGGGCACAGAAATAGAACAGCAACATAAGAAACATACCGGTATGGCATACTTTTAAAAAGTGCTAATGAGAAAATAAGAGACTGATGCTGAACCAATCCTCACAATCAGCAGTAGTTTTTAATCCTTTTATACTATGCAATCCTTAATGAACAGAGAATTATCCTTGTACTGCTAGTTCTACGCCCCCATTTTTCTCTTATAGACGATGACTAAATATTTTCATGAGCTGTCACTTTCTAACCGATTAATCAATCAAGCAGTTTTGTATTTACATAAATCAAACAAGCAATTCTTCAGAAATTTTCTATGCGAATGATGGCCTCTGTACTCTGGCTGCAGTGAAAGCATTTTAGCCTTTTGCTCATGAGTGGCTTGTAGACACTTTATGTAGCTATATAGCTTTAGTAGCTTTCTCAGGCTCCCACAGCTAAGATCAACATGGTATTTATTACATATCTAGTTTTACTTCGTTTCCTCCTCTTAACATCATCTCTTACACTATCCATTTCTATATTAGAGTCTTCTAATTACATTTATGAGGAGAAGTGAAGATGCAACAGGTTCCCCCACCCTTGAAACTTCTTTTCTATAGGGATAACCAGGATAACCACTTAGTAAAGCAAGCCAGGAATAGAATTGCAGTGTTCTAAGTCCTACTTGTTCTACTTAGACTGCACAGACTGCACCTGTGATAAAGCACAGCATTCTTCATTGAAGAATACAAATGTATTCAGTGAAAAATTATTTTATATAACTGACTGTTGTGTAAATCCCCAAGTGAATTAAGTGATTCATTGTGGGATTTTTGTTTTTTAACCCTTACACCTGAGTCCCTTATAGTGACCAGTTTAATCTAAACTTATTTTTTCTTTCACTTTTAGGAGTTCTGCTTTTTGAATGTAAATATAAAATATAAACATCAATTTTATTGTACTTTCAGGCTTTTTTCATGATCTACATACTGGCCTCACAATGCCAAACTTATTCTCAAAGAACTTGCTGCTGGCTTCTAGCATCTCAGCTAGTCATACAGTGATAATTTCTAATTCCAATCTCCTGTTAATTGATTACACTGGATTGATACAAAGCCATAACACTCTGAATCCTATCATATCTTGTCCAAATCGGATTTCCTGATCCACATACACAATTTACAACAAGGTATATACCAAGTTGCCAAGATAAGAAATCTGTCCTGCATAATGGAGGAGGTGGGGGTCTTACTGATCGTCCCTCTCTTGGTCCCCGGTGGGGTAAAACTACCTATGTCACAACAATGAACTGAATTAATCAGATAGTTAAAATAATAAATTGAAGCAGATGTTTTGAGCTCAAGTCTCTAAATTACAAAGAGCTCAATACTATTAAATTTTACACAGCGTGCATTCTTTAGTTATCTAAAAGTTATCTCTTTTTGGCCCCAGCCTGAGATAACATCTGGCTGAAAAACAATTTTCTTACAGGTGGATTGGCCCTTAATTTTCCAGACAGAATATGCTACTGCTACTCTTGTAAATGTGTAGTCCATTACAGCAGGTAATGAAAAAACCATCTGTCTATGGTAGTAATCTCCAGTGAAAGTAATCTCACATAAAAGTTCATATTCTCCCACTGGATGTTTTAATGAAAAAAAAAAATAAGGCAGCAGGAACATAATTTCTAAATATTTCTTGATTCTCCAAAATAAAGAAAATCGGAGAGAACAAATGTCTGCTAAAGGACAATTGTTCACTTTTCAAAGGAGTTGGCAGAAGTTTAACTGCAGGGCCTAATCTAATATTTATGAACTATCAGTCAGCCATTGCCTCTTAAAAATCTACTGTTAAGTGTGTAGCTGCTTGTACCAAGTCAGCTGCTGACAAGGAAATAATTTAAAGAAGTCAGACTGATTCCAAATGCACAGAACAAAATCTATATTTTAAAAGTATATGAAAAAAAGAAAAGTAAGCATTTTTGTGTGAACAAAAGAAAATATCATTCTTATAAAGGATTTGTTTGGTAGAAAAAGAAATAGTTTTTCTAGTGGATACAAAACAACTTATTCAGTGCCACCAGGAAAACGATGAGTCTACTATTATTCTCAAACAATGAAACCTCTCAAATACAATGATAGTGACTGGCTCATGAAGCCCTCTTAAAAGCCAAAGACCTTGAAAGAATAAAACCCCAAAATATATTAAAAATGTACTATGAGAAACATAGGGACTTACATATCCTTCACCTCATGAAGAAAAATGAAAATCAAAATATTAACTGCGTTGATCGTTTCCAGTGTATTCACTCTATATTTTTACTTAAAATCAGAATTAGGTTATGTACACTGGATTTTGCCCTGAAGAGTTTTAGTACTGTACCTATAGAAGTGGACCATTTAGATTAAGAATGAAAGCTGAATTATCCTGCTATAGAGGTGACCTTGTTGCCTCTATTTTTTTTCAGGTTTTCCTTGCTCTGTCATGTCCGTGTCATTTATCCTCTTTTTCTTTTTCAAGCACTACTGCATCCATCATTCCTGCCTGATCTTCTAGGAACCTTTCAAGTACAGAACTGGAGCCAGAGAGCTGCTAAGTCTGTGTTTAGAGCCAAAGCCAATCGAGCTACAGTGAAGAGACAACTGTCTGGCTGCAGATGGACAGAACTGGCTAAGTTCCACCATTAAGTTCTTCACGCACAATATGCTGAGGGGTGAAGTGCGAGCTGATTTTAGCTATGGTACTTCTCTGAGAAATAAAGTGGGACTGAAAACTAGACACCAAGAAAGGCTTTTTTATTGTCTTTGCATAAAAAAGGGAATCTACTGGTTTTCTCTCTGCAAACACTTAAGACTCCTGATGCACAAATATGCATGGGCCATGATGAGTCATTTACATGAGGTTTTGAAACTGCAGTAGCACTTCCTGACATCTGAGAATCACTGAGACAAGTACAAGTTCCAGCAAAAGGCAGATACCAGATATGCCAATAAATATGGGAGTTCTATGTCTGCAGTGCCAAATAGCTTATGCAGCTCTACAGACCAAATAATTCTGTAATGTTATTTCTGCAGATCAAATTTCTGTGCTCTTGGTTCAGTTGCAAAGCGATGACACAAGAGCAGAGTTTGGGCCAAGAACCGCAGTGCACAAACAAAACTTGAATGAATACAGAAAAGGTAAACTCTAACAGTGCTGTAATTTACATTTTGCTGGGTGTCAGTGTGTTTTATCTGGTTTATATAAAACCAAGTATGCACTGCAAATTGGAAAAACAACCTAAGAACAGTACTGAGCAGAGAAGAGTATAGTCAGTGGGTCACTACCAAGAAGAAACATGAGAAAAAAGTTCAAGAAAGCCTCCACTGAGCAGAAATCATTAGTGGGGAATCTGAATCGAGTCTTGCAAATGTATTCTGAAGAATTAAGTTGCATTCCTACTGTTAACCTGCATGGTTATAGTGATAAAATAGTTACAGGTTAAGTCTTCACACAAATGTTACCTTGCCAAGACTCTCCAAAAGACTTTTCTGACAATAACTAGGAAGCCTCAACATGGAATTCATGTATCAGATTTCAAAGTTATAAGGTTTTTGATAATCAGAAGTAGATTTACTTTGAAATACACTAATTTTGAACCAAGTTTATCTTTTATTCTGTTTATTGTGTTGTCATGAATGAAAAGCAGACTGTTATAGCAAGTTCCCAGTATAGAGCTGTTCTAACGTTTATTCAGAACTTGTGACAATCTTTGGGATTTAAAAATAGCAGTTGAATACTTAATATTCAGATGATGCATTTTATAAATTCCCCTCATTTCACTTGCAATATATATATATAAAAAAAAGAGTAACTTGTTGCTATAGCTACAATCAACATAACAACATAATATCCCCAAGACACATATTTGTTTAACTTGTGCTTACATTCAGTAAGATGCTCATGGTATTCTGTATGACAAATGTCATGAGATCTTTCCCCTGTAATTAGATGAAAATCATACTCTTGATCGGGTAACTACTTCTCTGGGAACTGTTCAAATCTAGTGAGAATCTTTGAAAGTGTACTGGAGTTATTTAGAATGCTCGGTTAGCAACATGCAAGCAAGAAAAAAAGCCTCATTTTCTTCCGATACATAGACTGCAGTAAACTTCTTTAACAGTGAAGAATCACCACAGATTCTTTTTATTTTTTTAAATAGGCTTTTTGCTTTAAACTAGAAGCCTTGCCATCTGTTCTAGGCTAATTAAGAATGCAAAGAGAACACATTTCACAGCTACATCAGCACATAGTAAGATTAAACTGTTTAAATGGCTAGGTAAAGCTTCCCATGCTCATACTATGATATTTCCAGCTGTGTTTCCTGTGTTCACAACACAAATAAGGAAAAAATGATACCCTAGATATCATGAAAGTTTTATAGTTACTGAATACTTACTTATATCTGCTATTAGATACAATGATCTGTCAGCTTAGAAGTGTAGTACTCAAAGTAGGCATTTTCAAATCAAAACTAAATTTTAAATATGCCTTCATTTCCTCAGACACCTTGTCTTTATGCAGGCATCCCGATTTTAATGAATACTGCAGTTGCAAAGGCAATGTTATCAAAGGAAAGACTGGGAACGTGTGAATGCTACATCTAAACCATATTTTAGAGTTGTACAGCAACTTCACTGCTGCCTCTGACGGGTAATTTTCAATTCTAAAGGATACTAATTACAATCTAAAACTATTTACAGAAGGTTTCTAGTTCTGTGTTCAGCAATGACTACATAGAATATTTTCCACCATTTTAAAATTTCCTAACTTAACAGTAGTTGTGTCAGTTTGTTCTTTTGAATCTGGACCAGGAACTCAGCGCAAAAGCGTAAAAAGTATAAAGAGCAGCAGCTTAAATATATTTAGAAACAGAACAACTTCTTATGGTAAAAGAATCTACGCAATAATATCATAGCTATATAGTATATCTTAGCTAACATGAAAACTCACCACTGGCAATGAATACGAATCTTATTTACTGAGATACTACTTCTATTAATGTCTGTGAAATTTAACAGATGCTGAGGAATGCTTAGGTCAGAAAATGACATCTGGCTTGTGATAATCATAAACAGAAGTATTCCATTAAAGAGTAAAACTGAATGTTTCTGAATCTGCAAAAATCACAAACACAGAGTATAATGCGGGAAATATAAACAGAGAGATTTAAGAAGTAATCAAAACTAAGAACAGATATTCAAATACACAAAAAGCAGTGAGACTGGAATAAAAAGGATGTTTGCAAACTGTTAGAGAAAAATGGGGCAAGTGAAAGAATTCCTTGTCTTTTTATTAAAGAGGAGATACTGTGAGATTCTGCAACAAAGTATCACTGGGTTCATTAGCTTCCACAGACTGCTGTTGGTTCAGATTGAAAACGGGAACGGCTCTGGTTTAAGTAAGATTTGTAAGCCATGTATAAGGAAGTTTATAGAATAACCCAGACTTCTGACTATAAAAAAGTAGTTAAAAGTGCAGGGGATGGATAATAGACTGCACATTTAAAAATGTATTCTTTAAATTACTTAGAAAAGCAAACACTACATAAACTAGCATTACGTGTTGGAGGTGCTACATCAGGTTTGAAGTGAATTGTCAGTTTCTGCTTTTCTCTGTTCCTTCAGACTTTTTAAATAGCATTTCACATTTTATAAACACAACTTGCTTTACAAAAAAAATCTTCATGTTTTGCATGCATCATATAAAACAATCTTTTCTTTTTAAAGTTTCATACCAATGCTGTTGTTACTCTTCCCCATTCTGCTTCAACAACTACCTGTAACAAAAAAATCAAATGCACTCACAGCATTTCTCTATTGAAGTATCTCTTTGCACAGCCTTTGAAAGTTCTTGTTTTCACTCTCTGCATATTTCCACTAAACTTACTTGGATAGAGAATCTAGTCATGCAGGCTTAATAAATGAGTGGTCGTCAACACTGAAACACCATAATTACTCACTTGCTCTATGTTAGCTTGCTGCAGTTATGATTTAGCTTAGGCACCTTCATGATTAAAGCACTGTATTTCATACTGAGGCTGAACTGAAACAAATGATGCTGCTCAAAGTGCAACCGGGTAAGCTGGGCCGCTGGTGGTTGACAGCCAGGCTTGCTGATGGTCCTGCTCAGACGTCTTAATTTGGCCCTTAGAAACCTGGTTTTGAACTGCTTCTTGTGGTGACTCACCTGCTACCAGCATCTTAGGAACACCAGAAAAGATTCTTCTAAAATCACAGAATTGTAGGGGTAGGACGGGACCATTGGAGACCATCTCATCCATCCCCCTGCCAAAGCAGGTTCACCCAGAGCAGGTTGACAGGAACACATCCAGGCAGGTTTTGAAGATCTCCAGAGAAGGAGACTCCACAACTTCTCTGGGCAGCCTCTTGCAGAGCTCTGTCAGCTTCAAAGCAAGGTATTTTTTCCACGTTTAGATAGAACTTCTTGTGTTCCAGATTGTGGTCATTGCCCCTTATCCTGTCACCGGGCAGCACTGAGAAGAGCCCAACTCCATTCTCTTGATACCCGCTCTTTAGATATTTATAAACATTGAAAATCAGGTGTGAAAAAGTCTGTTTGGCGTTTGTGTGAAGTAGGACTGTTGGAGAGTGTTTTACTGACTCTTGTCTGGGGGGTTGCAGGGAAGACACCTCACACAAAAGGCAGATACAATTTGGCAACCCTGTCAGGCAGCCAGCCTGAGGTCCCTCAGGGCTGCCCCTGAGACTCCTGAGGGGGTGTTTGAGGGCACAAAAGAACAAAAAATAAGGAAGAACATGATCACTGACAAGGACCTTGTCAACCACAGTCGAACAAGCAGACAGGTACCTAAACAGTACTTCTTCGCCGGTATCTCTTTACCTGCTGCGCTCCCCTCCACCCCTCCCGCCCTTCTGGAAGCTTCCCTGCCGCCTGAGGGGCGGCCGTACCTCGCCTCGCCGCCAGGGGGCGCTGCGCAAAGGACGGTGGGATAACGCAGTAGACGTAGATGGGGTTTACCTTTCATCTTTCTTCCAAAAGAAGAGTGGGGTGTTTCGCTCAAGTGTGTGTGCTGCCTTGGAAGGAGTAGGTCTGGCTTCCCTCTCACACTGAGCAGCAGTGTGCTACTGTAAGAAATGGCTATTACTGAAGCATTTTTTTCTGTTGTGGAAGAAAACAAAGTTTGTGATTTTGTTTTGATCAAGGGCTAATGTTCCTTGAGGGGGTGGGATACGGTTTAAGTAACTATTAAATTTATTAGTGGTAAATGAAATGTGATTAAAAAAGAGCAGTGGCCCCATTGCTTTACAAAAAACATACCACTAAAATAGTGCTGTTTCAGGTCACTATTTGAGCACCATGTAAAGGTAAGGCCGCTACTTAAAGTATTACAGATAGGCAATGGAAAACTGTCTAACCTTTTATTGTTTGATATTTGAACAATGAATACAGGCTGCTACAAGGTAAAAAACTTGCTTGCCCCATTACTAAATGCTTCTTACTTCTGTAGCATAAGTAGGAGTGATTCTCACACCATAGTACTATGTTATTTTTTACATTTTTTTTTTTTTTAAATTCACACCATGCAACTTGGAAACTTGAAGAAACAGTCATTGTTTTCTCAGTGTTTTCAAAAGCATCCAGCAATGGTGATGCATGGTGTTGGGTGTCATTAGGCACCAGCGTAGAAAATGTTTGTATTTCATGCCTGGTTTTAGGATTCATTACTGCAGAAATTTGTGAAAGAATGAAGCAAATATAAATACTGATTGCATCTTTGGTACAATGGTAGTTTGTGTCCTCAGAAAGACAGTCTTTGCTAAGCAGTACCATGGAAGGATGAAGAACTTGGGTATAAAGTGTCTTAATGCCTTTTAATGTGTCTTCCACCATTATTAACCCTGTTGAAACAGTTGATTTCGGATGAAACTACCTAAATCTGGCTATACTAAGAAGTAAGTAGTAGCATAAGCTAAACTTGTGATAGGAGGACTGTCTCCTGTATGATTATAATTCTACCAAAACAGATTATACAGTGTGATACAAGCATTTTATTTACTGATTTATTCTACTGTGTAAAGTCTTGTTAGACAGTAGGATAGTTGCTTCAAAATGGCCTGAGTACCGTAGAGTAGGTGATTAAGTGTGTGTTAGCTAATTCTTACTTTTTTATCTGTGTTTTTAATGATAAGAGTTTTTTAAGAAATCAGTTTTCTTCCAATCTGAGATAAATTCTGCAACCTCAGAATTTAAAAAAAAACCAGGGTAACATTTCTGCAAAATCTGGAAAATATCTATAAAAAAGTATCAAATGGTATATAACATAACTACCAGCCATTTGCACAACAAATAGTAATCTTTCATGAAACAGTATTACTTCACAAAGGAAAGATTCAAGCATTAGCACCATATGCATATCTGTAAACAACACTGATGACAACAGCTAGAAAAAGCTCTATGTTAATACCTGTATTATTTGCATTGATTTTATAAAATTATGTTCCCTTATCAAAATAGGGAAGCTGCCAATATTTGACAATACTTGTATTTTGCTATGATCAGATTGAGCTTTTTTGCACAAAGCTGAGTGAATGTTACCAGTGTATTCGGCTCATATGATGGATGAGTGTACTTCAGTTTTTCTGTATGCCTTTCTCTGCCATGAATTTTTTTGGCAAATGGATTTGATTACTGATAATACTGAAAGTGAGACAAACTAGAATGTTCAGCTCTTTGCTAGAAATACTTGATTTCCTTAAATGGAACTGTGAATCTGTGGGAGAAGGAGAGTTGTACACATGTTTCAATTCAAGGAACAGTTGTTGAACAGTTGGCTGTTGGGGAGAAGCCTGCTGTGTACATGCTCAAACCATCTTTTGCAACCTCTGTTGGCCTTACACAGTTTTGAAAAAAGCACTTAAAGTAGTGAGTTTGTCCCATAGAATTCAGAATAGTGGAGGCTCATCCTTTGTGCTTAAGTATTATTGTGTCCTGTATGTCCTTGCCTTATTCATGTTGTCTTTTTGAATGCATAGCAGGTTCTAACAGTAAATTCACAGTGTTATTTTAAAACTTCTCTGATAAATACTGCCTTCACTATTTTGGGATAAACGCTTGGAAAGAGATGGATGCTTTGTATTGCTGAGTTTTGTAGTGAAAAGGTGTTGCTAGACAAAAATTTTGCTGTTTGTCTGCTAGTTTTACTGTACTGTATGTCAAAGAGCATTACTGTGACCTGTAGATAAATGTCTTGTGTATATATGCAGAAATCTAATGGTATGGATAGACAATCAAGGAACATTTTGTGTTTATAGCTTGTCAAATATGTAAATATTTTCTGTAACTGCGTTTTTACTTATCTACATGCTAGTTTGCACCTGCTGCAAATGACAGGCTATAAACGTGCTATCACAGGAATCGTGGAGGAATCACAGCAAGGTCACCCTATTAAAGGCTCGTTCCCAGCTTATTCAGTGATTCTTAATTGTTTATTTATACTCTATAAATATGCCAGGTTTTGGTGCCTAAGTTGGGTATTTACTTACAGGATGTGCATACGAATCCTTTGTCTGGAATAGCAGAATTTTTTTGTATTGGCTCTGTGATTGAATACACAGCTGATACAGTTAACATATTACACTTCATAGAATTTGCCTCATCGTGCATCTCAAAAACAAAATATGCCTTTATAAGATTTGGTAGTCTTTCTAAACCTATGCCTTTCTAATGAATACTAGATCAGTTATTTGCCTATTTATCTCTCACTGTAAATCAATTTCAAGTTATTCAGGTGCATCAAAGCAAAACCGTACCTCTTTAGTTGAAATGGTAGAGAAACTGAGACCAGTAAGTCGATAATGGAAATTGTCTCTAAGTTTACTTTGTTTTAGAAGAACTTTATTATGTCATTGCTGTTTCTGTGATGAGTGGTTTCTAAATCTGAAGTAAACCATGAGGAGTATAACATCTATTTAATGTTTACAATTCTATTCTATATTAATATTCATTAAAACTCTGGAAGATGGCTTCTAGTTGTAAATGACGCAAGTATGCACAATTTTTAAATTTATGTTTTAGGTAGAAGGCTGTCTGTACCTATGCATACACCAGACTAGATGCACTGTCATAGAGCTTATTTTGCTAACATCAAATAAGGATGAATTTCTACTTGCTGTTACTTCCCTAAGTTAGGGGAGAGAAAACAGAAATAGTTAAACATTAATGCAGTGTTTATTTCGTACTTATCAACCAGCAGATAAGCATTTTCAGAGTGATATTTGGAAAAAAAAAAAAAAATCGTTCAGTGGTTATAATCTATATTGAGCAAATACAAAAGAAAATAATTTATTTGCCAAGAATATAAATTGTAAGACAGAAACTGATTCAGCTCGTTGTATTTTTCTTCTCCTCGCTGATGGATATCTTACAGGACCTATATTCTGTCTTTCCTGCGGCTGGAACACAAAAGAAAATGATTTCTTGTCTTTCACGGCAAATATTTATTAAGAGCATTCTTGTTATTTTATTACCTTATCTGAGCTGTGCTGTTTAAGACCAGTGATTCTCAAAGTAATTTTTATTTGTAATTGCCCCAGCCACAGCTGTCAGCATATTCTCTGGCCTATCCCAAGGCCCCAGCAACCCATGCTTGAGCCCATTACTCATGCTACAAACCATATTCCTTTGCATTCCTGCAAAGCCAGCACAATTTTCTCTGTGTCCTCAGTTCAGTGAGGGATGCACTAGCTATTATCATTGCCTGTTTGGTTCTCTAAACCTCTGGGAACTGCCAAGATTTTTCTCCAAGAGTGCAGCATAGACTTCAGGGAGAATCTTTTCTCCCTCTTGCAGCTGTCTTTTTGCAGTCCAGCGTAGCTCTTCTGAGCAAGGCAGGGAGGAAAAGGAAGCAGAGACTCAAAATTAATGTACTCCACTGGGTGGAGAGAGCGCGTAGCAATGTTGTCGGTGTGTACACAAAGGAGTGTCTGTACCTCACTAACATGGACCCCATCCTTCTGCCCCCACAAATTCAGAGTAAAATCTAGTCTGTGTAGATGCTAGAGATGAGAAAAGCTATGTGAACAGAGAGCGTGCTTGGGGAAGAATGAGAGAGAAGGAAGAATGGAACTGGGAGATAAAAGCTAGATTAAATTTCCTTCCACAGTTTTTTCTAAATTTCATATCCCTTCCACGTTCTTCCTCACAGTTTGACAATGTGAAGGTACAATACCTTTTTGCTTGTTTCCACTACGTAATAAAAAGGCTGACTTTGATTGATAGAAATTCCCTTTTTTAGTATTTTTTTTTCAGTAACCCTACCTACAAAGGGTTAAGCAACAATTGTACTTGGGTAGTATCCTTGCCTTTAGGCAGCTTCCACTGCTCCGTACAGAAATTACCCAAGTCCCTGAAATCTGATGTAGCTCTCAGTGAACATTTCAGTGTGTCTTTTTTGAGGAGTAGAAGAGTGCTGGAGAAAAAGTCAAATGAAAGAAAAGGTGCATTCATGGTTCGCTGACAACATGCAAATAATCTTAGTATCTGTAGACTTAACTATGCTGTTTTCAATGTTTAAAAAATGTTATGACTCAAACTTTTGTTCCTTCAGAGACTTTTACATCATATCTTGTTGAACTAAAATAACATTCAGAGACTGTGTAAAACTCAAGATGTGATCTCTTAATAGATAACAAGTATTAAAGGTCTAAATTCATATAAATATGATAGTCTGTATAATCTCTTATATTTACTCAGGAATATGGAAGAGTTGAATGAAATATAAACAGTAAAAAAATTAATTGGTTCATCTATCCTTGTCTGTATTGGAGGGATAGCCTGTAGCACTGTAATTATCTCATGCATAAAAATCTTGCATTCAGATAATTACACACTTATTCAACCCTAGTATAATGCATAAGACTATCATGATTAAATTATAGGACTAGATTAAATGTGAAATGCAAACTTTTAGAGAAATTGGCTAGCTCTATACAAAGGCATTATTTTATTCTTCTGAAAACATAATAAACCTTTAACTTCCACAATACAAATGTATCTGCATAATTGCTTACTGCTGTTCAGTATTTTTCTTCTATGAGGCTAATCATTCTAGAATGCCTAAATAATAACGCTTTTTCACAGTTTTAAAGAAGGTTGGAATAAAATTTGGCATGGTCTTAGTCCTATTTTGAACTCAGACAGGGTCTGAAACGACAGTTCCTTTTAGGATTAATAGGCAAATTAGAAATGTACCTCAAAGACTGTATTGTTTAATGCATTCTTTGCTTGAGTCTGATTGGCACATTATTTCCCCACAAAAAATGGCACTTCCCCCCACTTCCCTGCCCCCCGCCAGTCTTATGGCATTATTTTGTCCTCTCTTACTATTACCACTCATTATTAAGCATAGAATGTATCTTTACATTAGGCTTATTGATGTACTAGCGTTTAATAAGACAAATATGTATGATTTTTTTGCTAATTAACTGACTTGTAAGTTGTAATGAAATATAATGGGGAATATTTAGGAACTAATTATGTGTAATAAGTACAAGGTTGGGTTTTTTTTTTCTGGAATTTATTATTAGGAAAGAATGACACATTGAATAGTGGAGGTACAGTGACCAGTTCTAGCTTGGGCCCAGTAATTTGTGCTTCACTTTGTATTTCTATATTATTTAATAGAGGTACTCATATTGCTCAGTTTAGAATCTACTGTTTGACTGTATAAGAGCCATAGTGTATCATTTAGCAGCTTATTTAAAAACAGATTTTGTTTTGTGTATGTGCCATAGGGGGAAGGAAATCTGCTTTACGAATAATGGGCCTAGAGAGATTAGTGTTATAGGGAAAGGAAAAAGTGACTAACTGCAAAAATCCTGATGAGTTTGTTTATTAGTTATTGTATTTCATTATATAATATATACAGGGAGTTCCTGCCTGTGCAGTTTTAAAGCTATTGTCCTTGTGACCTTGACCAAATTAATGCAATAGGAGCCAGAGAATGGAGGAGGAAAAGCTTTCTAGGCAAGACATCCCATATAAAGTGAGTAGTGTCTGCCTTGTACTGTGGTGAGAGAGTAAAATCTCTGTATGTTGTTTTCAGAGAAAAAAAACCACATTTGTAGCTGAATCTTAGATGTTTCTGGTAGATTACTTAGTGTGTTAAACCAAAATATGCAAAAAGAAATGGGAACTTCTCTGTTCAGTTCTGCATCTCCAGGCAGCACTTTCCCTGTCTCTTGGAAATAAGTTATTTTGGCTTGAAGAATAACGTGCTTGATGTGTTTTAGGGCATTGTTTGCATAGAGTAGAGAAAAGGAAGTTCATGGAAACCATTAGTTTCCCCCAGTTGCTCCATCAGGACTCTTGAGTATTGCTGTCTAAAACTCTAACCTCATTTATATAATTTTCAAACCATTACAAAGTAAATTTTTTTTTTTTCATTTAATTTCCTTGTCATAAACTGAAACGCTTTTGCTACGTTCTTTTTTCCTGACATATTCTTATTTTATGCTCAAGTTTTGTACAAAAACTGACATGTTGGCCATTTTATTTTTTGGAATCTTAAAGACTATTTATTAGAGGACCATCATAGTTTTGGGTTTTCACGGGTACCTCTCTTAAATTCCGCTTCC
>VXBW01006651.1:1288109-1357777 GCA_013400375.1 Thinocorus orbignyianus | reverse complement strand
CCCATTACAACAGATTATATCTGTTGTAACCCATTTACAGCAAGCAAAGAAAATGTAATTTTGTTCATATGTCTCAAATTTCAAATTAAGGAAAACTAAGTCTTCTACAACTAAATGCACCATAATTAAGAATGTAACGCTGGAGCGAAAAAAGAAGCTAGCAGTAGACTTAAGTTGTGTCATGAAGCTGCTAGATTAAGAATAGATTTGATTAATTTATTCTTTTTCTTAGAAGAATGTGAAATAAACAGATTTGTTTAATAAAAGTCCTGCAGAAAGGATCCATTACTAATCTGTGTAATTAAACAAGTCAGATTCTGTTGAACAAGTTTATATTCCTGTGAAATTTAACATTCATCTACAGCAGTTTCTAGTTATTCATTGACATCTGAGGTGTGAAAATGCCAGTAAAAAATGAGTAGTCTGGAATGGGAAAGACTTGCTACAGTATGATGCCTGCTCCATTTCTCTGTTTTTGCAGGGGTTTTTGCTCCATTATTTTCCCCTGAGCACCGTTCAGACCAGATGTAAAGGGCTCGAGCTGTTGAGCTTGTTTCTTGATGTGTCAGCCAAAATGACGCCAAAGTGGCATCAAGGCTTTAATGAGGAGATGTGTTTGCTGAGGTATCTGTAAGTTTGTTGAAGTGCCACAGACTACTTAATTTCCACTGAACAGAAGTATGTATTTCATTTTAATGTCTGATCTGAAGAATGTCACGTCTAGCTAAATATAAAATTACCTGTCCTGCTACATCATCTTTCCTTTCACTAAATCTATTGTAAACTCTATTTTGAGGATTTAACTGAGTTAAAGTAATGTATAATACCAATTTTTGTCCCATTAATTAAAAGAATTTAACTTTAAAAACATACAGGGTGATTATTGTTAGGTATAGGCCCAGTCCTGGTGAAAAAAAAAAGCTTGAAATTGGAGGCATTGGATGTAATTTGTTAAAATTAGCAAGAGCCTTTCATTTTCCTTTATTGTACTTTGGAGCGGGTTATTTATTTCTGTATGCATTCTAAAAAGTAAAGTACTAGAAATTAATTCGCAGTATGTTGTCATGTTTGTCCCTTGAATCCTCCATCCTTTGAAAACAGCTCTTGTTTCATTTTAACTCTGACCAGAACTGACTTTGTGCTCTTTTAATTAAAAACAGCAGAAGTATGATTAGCACTTGAATATGAAATGGTCTGCAAATACAGGTTCCGTAACAACTGTAAGGGTAGTAGATGGGGGGACTGTACATTCAATGGGATAAAAAAGGAAAGAGGTGGGAAATGGCCACCTTGTCTATTACGTGTCAGTTTTATATGTATGTCTGTTTTATTTGCTTTGTTTTGTGGCTTGTTGTATATGCACAATGAAATATAATGTACAACTAAAATGTGTATTATGCATTATATATGGCAATTTTTTGTTACAAGAAATAGTGGACAAGCCTTATTGCAACATCAGCAATTACATATGGGTATGAAGTTTTTCAACATTCTCTGCTTCTCTTGATAGCACCCAACTAGCTGATAGAATATGTTCTGTACCTGTTTGTGTATCTAAAACACCAAGTAGGGTAAAAGTTTTTAGCTTCTCACTGTGAGTGGTGGAAACAATGTTTTGTTGGTCATGATGTTACTTTGCAGTATTGCTAAATTCTCAATGTACTTTAATTTGGATTTCCTAGCTGTCTGGTGTTGTTCAGGTTTTTAGGTAATGAGATTGCATTATAACTTATAGCAAAGTACTTTAACATTTATGGATAATCACAGTTCTGTACATTTCTTGACTCAAATCACAATGTTAATGTAGCAGCCTGCATAGTGTGTTGTGTTGTACTACACATAAATTTATACCTGTAGAAGTGAGAAGTACTTTGTTATATTCTAAGAGTTTAGGAGTGTTCTGATTTTAAAGTAGTTACAGCAAATTTCTATTTCATTCCAATGAACTCATGCTTTGAAAGAAGAGAATTTTTGTTATAGGTACATATGTCTCTCTCGAGGTCAGTATTCAATACATGGATAGAGTGGAGGCTATTCTGAAATTAAATATTTTTAATATTAATTACAACAGGCAATCACACCTAAAAATAAAGAGGGTACATTGATACAGGGAATTGTCTAAAAATGTGCATACAAGGTTGACTATCCAAACTATAATAAAAATGAACTGCTAAAATAGGCAAGGCATGAAGTAGGGTATGTTTAAGTATGTAAGCAGGTTAAATTGAACAGCAATCTAGCATTATGAACTACCAGAGAGTAGAGTGAGAGTAGTAATTTCAAAGTTTCAATAATGCAAGCAACATAATTGCAGTTGGAAAGATAAAGGAGAGAAATGAGTAGCAGAGATCACAATCTCATTTGATTTAAGAATATAGCAGGTATTAAAGCTACAGAGTACGAAGATAAAATAATTTCAAAAATACAAAGTTCAATAAAAATGAAGAGTAGTAAGCAATGCCATAAATCAAATGAGAAGTCCTGGGGAGATTCAGAGTTTGACACCATTTAAAGCAATAATTCAAATGCAAGAATTGGAGTTCTTGTAATCAATCTGTGAGTAAAATCATTCTTAATGAATGATGATCTTATGAGAGAGAAAGATGGTAGCCGTTAGTGCCATTGGAACAACTTCCTACAATTACTTCTGCCTTTTTTTTCCCCACTTCCTGTGGGAGATGTGGAAGTGTTCAGGTCTTTAAAAGGAGTTATTTAAAAGACTCTTATCATCAAGACAGGGCTCCAGGCATCTGGATTGGATGAAGGCTAGATCTTTTGAGGCTCTCACATGAACAACTCAGAGTCCTTTTTTTTCTTATTTGAAAACAAACATAATTGTAGCTAACAGATCCCGTTCTCCAGTAAAACAGTCTTTTTCTGATAGAAATATTGTATTACTTTTCAGGTGTTCTTCTGTTCTTTACATTGCTGTGTCACTGAAAGAAGCTGACAATCCCTAGGTGTCACAAATCAGGTGAACCAGCTTCTGTGTGATTTTCCAGTCCCTTTTGATGTAGAACTCTTGTAGGAAGAATATGACATGTTTAAACTATAATGCTGAATTATGATGATCTTTGGCTTTCAGGATCTACTTCAGAAACTTGGAGTAGTTGTAATGCTGCTCACCTTGACTTTAGCCTAAATTAAAGATCTATGCCTAAATATTGGCAGTGGTAATTATGAGATACTTCTAGTTACTAAAAAATATTGTGACTAGATATAGTGCTACTTGAATGCAGTCACTGCAAGTGTATTTTAAAATAAATTATTCTTTATATCACAGAAGAAATTTTATACAAAATTTGCAATGCTTGCCAAGATTTTAAGTTACTGATTCTACGTATCAATTTTCAGTCAAGACTAACATCTGAATGCTAAAAGATGAAATGAACAATGAAGTCTCACCAGTCTCCTGGTGAAAATATTTCAGAACTAAAAATATTAAGTCTGTAGCAAAAATAGCTTGTACTGCAGCGATCTCCACTACAATTAGTTGTCATTAGTAATGCAGTGTTGAAAAAGCTTGAAGAAATCCAGAGCATTAATATTTCATACCTGTTAATATGCTTTGATTTCAGTTCACATTTTCCTACTTGAGCAAGGGAAAAGTGGTTTTGAACAGTGTTTTTCCATATGAGTAGAGAAATATTAATCATTTTCTCAAGAAACTCCCATGGGAAGTTGCATCTTAGCAAAGCTTATTTTCAGGCTGCTTTCTCATTCAGGTTTGTTCTGATTAACATTACATGAGTCTTTTACTTTAAAGTCCATGTTAGAGATCTTGGTATGCCAATGCCTGGGGCAAAAATTCCCTGCTTGTATTTGGAATGAATTCCTGATCCTATTAAATAGGCAAAGGCTTGACAATTGCCAAATTGCTGAATGAGATCAGGACACAAAAGCTCGTTCCACATAACCACTTTCTAACATCTGGTCATTTAAAGTTTGGGTTTTTTTTTTCACTATCTAGAGGCCATAGAGCCTAAGAATATAATATGTTCACCTGTTTTAACTTTAACAGAAGTAGTTTCATTTACTTTGGACTCACCATGGTTGATACAATTTAACACAGTAAAGGAAATTACAGTCTATCAAATCAAAATGAAAGGGGAACGGAATATTATTTTTTCTGTATTTCATGTTATAGCTAAGGCAAAAAGATGTGTGTGTCCTCTGCTTTGTAAGCTGGAACCTCTCTGTGAAGACCACCACCAGAAGCTAGAGTCTTTGTTAAACCGCAGAAACTGAGTCATAGATATGATTCTAAAAGAAGTTTCCTTAAAAACAAACAGAAAGCTTGTTTGCAGACAGTAGGTATGAGTTAGTGGCAGAAATAGTTCAAGAATATGTATTTTTGTGATTAATTTAGTCCCCACAGGTATTTAAAATGTTTCCTTTCTTGCTGTGAAATTTTCATTGATTGAGATGACTTTGAAATAGTATTAGCTCTATAATAATTACCTGTTCTGATCACCAATAAGGGAATTAATCTTATGTCTTATAATTTTAATGATGTGATGATTTCATAGCTATTTAACTGGAAAAAGGCACTGTTTATGGAGTTCTGCTATACCCATAAAAAAGGCTATTTCTTTGCAATATAGAACTGCTGTTGTTCTGAATAGCCATTGAAATTAGAATCCCTTCTCACTGCAGTGGTAAGTACAGCATATAGTAATAATTTCACCAAAGTCAATATTGGGTCTTTTAGGACATAAGATGAAGGAATATGTTCTTGTTAGAATTTTAAAAACTCAATAATTTGATTGTGATAAAATAATTTATTTCGTGTTTGAATTAAGAAGCATTATGAAAGCTTCTGTTTCTCTAGATATCTTTATATGACACTGTTTCTTCATCTGCCTGTTTCAGAGAGCTCTTCACCTATGCTGTGATATTCTTGTATCTTTGAAGGAAGAAAAATCAGAGCATATTCTTGCTAGAATTTTGGTATTCTTGACACTAATTAGTTAACAAAACTTGTCTTTCCAACCTGTGGTAACTTATAATGAAGTAATTAATCATGATTATGCTTCATCATTAGGTCTCAAAAGAATCCTCTACTACCTCCCCTTTTTATTATATTTTTTTTTAAATTGATATTTTGTAGAAATAACTAATTTTCAAGGACTGATTATTTTATCACAGTGCAAAGTTATTGTAGGAGTTACTTGATTTTGTTAATATAGTAAAATTCTGTCAGTATTTTGCCTTAAATTAGGTGACCTTTTTGTGGTTTATTTAAGTATGTTTCCTTGATTCAAGTCTCAATGTATTTACATTACTAAAAATGCTTTTTTAGCATAAATATGCCGTACTCATTGTCTTACAATGACATTACAGAAGGTAATTACTTTAAAGGTTTATTTACTCAAAAGTGTTCTAAATTACCCAATTCATTAATTCCAACCTAATTAATGGCCTTGTCAGCATTTAAGACCAGCGTGACTAATCAGATGTCAACAAAATGCAATTACTAGAAACTGAAAAGTAATTTTTGTCCTTCTGCTTTTAATGAGCCCAATACAAAGCAAATTCTCTTGTAATTGCAGTGTTTCTCAACTGTTCAGCATAAAGTTATAGCTTTGGCTTCCTATCACTATGAATTCTTTGACAAAAGGGTTTAAGGTACAAAATTCCTTTCTTTTTTTGAGACTCAATTTTACAGGAAAATTAGTTCCCTATAGAATAATTTTTGGTTTTGTTGATCATTATTGATCAGTTTTCTGAAATCCACACTTGAAACGTCAGGTTTTAGTATTCTATTCCTGGATACCTTTTTTTTTTTTGTGAAGTACTCCTCCAGTACCATATTAGTGATAGTTAAATAAATTTGTTTGGAAATTAAAAAAAGATAAATTATCTGTTAAGGAAATGCCAAAGTTTGGTATCTTTTTGAGCTTTTATTGAAAGGGAAAATCTAATTCTTTTTGTGAAGCTATCTTTAATTATTTATACAAATCTTGGGATTGGAGGGAGTGTTCAAACATTAACTGAGTAAGACGTTTTTGAAATACTATGGTTTATCCATGTGTACATAAGGTGTCTTTTACAATTCAAAGTAGTGAATTAACACAATAAGATTGGAACTTACCACTTGAAATATATTTCGTCTTTGGCAGTAACTTTCTTTTACAGATTTAAAAAAAAAAACCAAACATTTTCTGAAGGGAATTTCCATGCTGGTTGCACTTCTAACTTATAACTGCACTTAGGTGTGGATGAAAGCCATCAGTTATTATCCACTGTGTGGAGAAGTGGCTAGGTTCTAGTGTTTTCGTTTCCTGTGTTTTCTTCATCTGTGCAGTGTGAACACCTGTATCCACTCCTGTGCCATAAACCAGGTTTAAGATACTCACAACATCTTTGCTAAAGTGTTAGCAGGGAAATTTTATAGCAGACATGTAGCTTCTTATCCTGGTTCTTTGTTTTTTCTTAGATAATCTGCAGTTGAATTTTTCAGTGTGTGTCTTCCCAAAGATGACAAGTGTATCTGGGACAGTTGTAGCATAGTTTCTGCTGTCAGACCATGTTCCCCATGGGACTGACCACACAGATGAGAAGAGCTCACAGGCTGTGTATGGTCTGGTAACCTCTGTAAGTCCTTTCCAACCTCAGCCATTCTGTGACTCTATGGGAGGATGTCCAACGGTGTGGATAAGATCTTAGATGCTTTGTGAGCTCTTCACTGACATCTAGAAGATTCTCAGGATTTTTTTTTTTGTCCATCTGTGATCGAAATCATTTAGTACTATGAATCTGTAGTCATCAAAAAAGAAAAGAAAAAAAGCTCACATATAACGCCTTACTTATGCAAATGGTGCATCTGGTGCTTTTTGAGGTAGTGCCAGTGACTATTTCAAAGCAAGCTTAGACACCCACGGTCAACTGATGGCAAGATCAATCAAAACCATGTCCTGTTATATTTTAATTTTTATAGAACTATAGGATAACACAAGGGTATGCCCCACATATACAAAGTTATTAAAATATTATCTGAAGACACATAATTGCTAAGTACACTTTCTAACCTGTAGCAGGATGTCTTCATGATTAAAACCTACTTTTATGGAACATTCAGAGCAATATAACTTCAGTTCTTTTTCCAGATTCCCCTCCCCACTATGTATCCATAACAGGTCTTTAAAAAACCTGGAATATTGCAGCCTTCAGATCACACCTTAGAGCGTGTACTGATTATTTGCTGAATACCAGAAAAAAGTACGAAAACTGAGTAGACTAACTCTCTATGAGATATATCGCAAAAAAAAGCTGCATGTCACAATTTGGGTGGTGGTTTGTATGCATCATCGTTGTGTGTCAGGAATTCAGGTCAACAGAAGAGGGAGATGCATAGTCTGTTTGGGGAGGCCCCAACATCCAACTCTTGGTAAAACAGGGTAAGGTAAGGATGATGCTTTTGATTATTTTTTTTTTTTAATATATATTTTTAGTTTTTTAAAAATCTTCCTGATTTACAGTCTCCTACTGCTCTTCATATGCAGAATTGCAACTATTCAGAAAAAATGCATATCTACTCTCAGCTGCAGCCTAAGGTCCTAGTAGAATTAGATTCGGAAATACTGTATTATCAGATTGAATCATTTTACAGGTCTTTTCCACGTCTGAGTAATGTTCTATCCAAATTAAATTTTGCCTTTGTGCTGCTTACATCAAATATCTGTTCTACTACATGCTACAATACTTTTTTTGGTTATTAACAGAAATTAAGAGACTGATTGCAGTACAGCTACATCACAAGTCATGTTTTCCACTCACCTTTTAGAGTGCATTTAAAAAATATAATAAAATAACGCAGTGTATATATGTTCAGACTTCAGAGCCACGTAACTTGCAAAATTAGAACCTCCTGGTATTCTCAAGAACTGAACTCTTTCAGGCAGGTAGCTGAACAAAATCAAACTGGGCAGTTTTGACTTTGAAAGGTAGCCTGAAACGCTGTCAGCCGTCATAAAAAATTGTAGAATCAGATGCAGCAATTTGTTTTGGTTTGTTTCGTGGGGTTTCTTTTGTGACATGATAGGTCTTTCAAAAAATTCTCACAATTTTCACACAGACTGGTAAATTGGACTTACAAGATAATCCTGGAGATGCTGACTGTCTGGCTCTGTGGAAGCCTCTTAAGGGACGACAGCTGTTCTTTAGAGAAATATAAATATGCTGACAGTATAGGTAAAAACAGGGAGTACCTTACTCTCTACCAGTATTCTGGTCTACTTGTTTAAACCTTCCAGATCGTACTAACCCAAGGCAAGAAAACTTGGTCCAAAGTCTATGAAAGTAATTTTTCATTGGTTTCTGCAGTTTGATTAGGAAAAATGCAGAGATTAGAAATGAACAGTGTGTCATGAGTTCTTCTGGAGAATGTGTAGGAAGATTTTGAGTTTGGCCTTAGAAGTTGACCAGATCTTTCATGAAGTGTTACTTGTTGTCCAGTTTCATATCTGGCAAAGCTTTAAACTATGTTGGGTTGCTGTAACTGAACTGATCAAGATAGGTAAATAGTGGGAGAAAGAAAGAATGAATAATGAGAAATGAAAGAACTACTTTTCTTTCCAAAGAAGTTCCATAGTTGCCTGTAGCATGAGTCTCAATTGAAATCGGTAATCATAAACTTCTCATTCTTCTGGAACTAATTAAGATAATGAAAACAATTAAGAGTATCAGATTCAAGATGTCATGATGAGCTGCTCAAACACATATTTAACCTTTATATGTTATTGATAAAGCATAGTTTGAAAACCTGTTATGCAATTTCAGTGATCCGGGACCATTTACATAAACTGAAGATCTGCTTCTGTATTTTTTCCAAGGATTAACTGTGCAGTTAGTACTCAAATAATAAGAAAACATAGTTGTGCTCAAAACTTGTTTACTGTAGAATACATACATTTTCTCAATATTGTTTTCTTCTGATTTAAAATTGTCACTGATTTTACTGGGTAATTTGCGTATATTTTATGATAGTTCTTCGTTGGAAGAGAAGAACTAGCTTGCTTCTCCTTTTTTATTTTTTTTTTCTGCTGCTTGGTTTTAAGCTGATAATGAGTATTATTCACTGCTTAATGTCTTGATTTGTTCATAGCTGCTTGTAGAGAAGCATACTATTTTTCAGAGCCAGATGGTTGTGCATCTTGCATCTGCAGTAGGCACAAAATTTTCTCCTTGTGGAAATATTTTTTGCTGTTTCTTTTGATAAGCTTCTATATCACTAGTTAAGATAATGTTGGGTGTTTGTTTTTTACTGAGGGAGAAGAAATGGTTTGCTTCTTTCATAAAACCAGGTTTTTTACTTGTTTTCCTGTAGGGGTTTGACTTGTGAGATCACACAAGAGGTCAGTTTGTGTCACTTTATGGCTGAATTGGTTTGAAACTACTGGCTAATTTCAACCAAATTTGACGTAGTAACGTCTGAAAGCTTTATAAAGAGCTACAGACTGACCAGTCAGCAGAGACTGAAGTCTAGACTTATCATGCCATGTGTGCATTTTCATTTGTTAAACATAATTTAAATTCCTACAAAAAATAAAGTTTGATATAAAATATGAAGTTAGAGATTTTTCTGTGAATTTATAGGATTACCAGTCATATTATTTGAAGCTTTGATCAGATAATTGAGGTAATTTTTACAGGATTATGCAATATTTTGGGGGTACCATCTTTCTTATGTACTTCATTTATGAAGTTTCTAATACAAAGAAGAAAACATGGCTAATTTACCCATTTCTTCAAAAGTCCTTGATTGCTAATTTGAAAGTATTTTTTTCTGACTTATTCTCAGGAACTTTATTCTTCTCTGACAAGAGGAGATGAGCCAGGAAATTAGACTATTTCACAATCTCTTTCAAGTTCTAATTCAAAAGACTATAGAACTAGGGTCGCTAATATTGTTTATTAGCTAAAAGAAGAGTATGTGTATGGTTGCCACTGGGAAAAGAATTGTTTTGTGGAAAAACTATATTAAAGTAGGAATTAGTTCTGGGCTGAAAAAAGAAATCTGTATTTTTACGTTGTTTTAGCCCGCTCTCTGTTTTTTGTGCTTTTTCCATGTGCTTATTTCCTTGTGAAATTATTTAAATTATTTCCTTGTATTTAACTCTTGTCTCCAGCTGATAGTTTATTCATAATGTACTTGTATAAACTGTTTACACAACATGAGGCTCCTTTAAAACTTGCTGGATACCACAGAAAGCTGTCATGATAAATGTCTGTTTGCAGTCATGGGCATGTAAGACCATTAAACTGAGATTTTAAAATATATCTAATTTTCAGGGTTTTTAATGTATATTTTCTATGAAGTTTGCTACTTCTGAGAAATCGAACCATTTTATACCAGTTACTGCAGAAGACTTTGAAGAGATTAATGTAATCTGTAGTTTTTCATGAAGAACAATATCAGTTCTTCTTTGTTGTTTCTATATCCTCTTAATCATGATTTATTTGTTACAAAAGAATGTTCCTTATTTCTTCTGGTGGTACTTCTGTAGCTTTTATAATATAGTTGTCTTTTGTTATTTGTTGATTTGTTGGTTTTGGTTTTTTTTTCCCCTTGGCCAAATTTAGCCACACTCTTAGAATTGAATTCAAAAGTAATTTGCTTATAATTTATTTAAGACTAGACTCCATTCTGTGACCACATTTTAAATTAAAGTTACATTATTATGCTTATTTTGGACCTTGTAGGATGGAGTTTTGTTTCAATGACGGGAATATATGGTTTTCCTCACATGTATCTACTTGCTTGTATTCCTACACAATCTTTATATAATGTTCTGCATTAGTTCAGAATTAAATACTGCATTTTTTTGTAATTATTCTACAGCTTCACAAGCTAAATAAAATGAAGAAAATAAAATGTAGCACAAAACTGGAGTAACATAGGTTTTGGCAAAAAAAGATGTTTACATATATCTGACATAACATATTCAAGTAAACAAAACTATTGGCTTGATTCTGTGCCCTTAGAAAGACACAATAAATCACCCACATCTTGCTGAAAAGGATTATACCCAATATTAAAGTAGAATAGTTTTTCTTATACAAATCTGTGGATATTCTATACTATTTTGTTGGAAAGTTCAAATATAATACGATTATGTCCTGTTCTACATATTTGATAAATTATTCAGTGATCTAGTGCATGAGTAAGAATCTTTGAACTGAAAGGAGGAAAGATGGGCCATGCATAATAAAATGAAATTAGGAAATCAGTTCAGACATTCCTTTTACACATAGTTAAATAGACAATTTAAACTGTGTCCCGTTCAGCCATTCACAAAGACTGGTCATTAACCAGTGGTTGCTGAAATAAATGGAAGGGTAGTTCTTGGTCTTAATGAGCTTTGGGTCATGTACTGGATTTAATAATTCTGTAGAAACAAATCAGACTCAGGAGAGAACTATTTCACTTATTTTTCTGACAGCAATGTAGCTAATAGAAAATTCTGGTCAGTTTGATCTTGGAAGATTTCTAAAACAATGTACTGAGAAAAGGACACTTACTGAAGGGAAGGAAAGGAAAAGGAGATACATTCTGTGAATCCTCTAATAGACTTCTTTTTTCCCTTCACTGTATAGATAGTATAATGATACTAATGCATGCTATTCATAGTTGTGCAGAAATCTGTTCATATCAGTCTCTTACATGTCTTGTCTATTGCATTCCCTATTAATATATTTTGATGTGGTTTCTAATTTCTTGACTAGTTGCAGAGAAACACAAATTCCAGGCAATAAATGTAAAAGAGCGGCTGTTAAAAATGAAAGACTGGGTTATATCTCTGCTGTATGTTTATTGTGAATAATATGGATCCATTGTATTTTGCATTTCTTGTCATTCGGTTAAGCAAAAATGTTAGAATTCTGGAAAATAAATTTACCTGTAGCCTGATCCTAATTACAGGGAAAGAATAAAAAGCTATTTTCATACATATCCACTAAGTTTTGTGCAGAAGTTTGGGGACAGATCATTATTGATTTTTAATTTAACATCATGCTTTATGTGTTTAAATGAGAAGGCTAGAAGGGGAAGCCTACTGCAATTGTGCAAACCAAAACAAATTTCTTGCATTGCTTGGCAAAATATTGCAGTCTGAATGTAAGGCTTAGGTGTTGATGTGTTGATTTGTAAGTTGATATTCTTCCAACTTGGTTATTCTTGTTTCAGTAGCAATGACAAGTAATCAAAGGTATAACAAATACAGTGTTTGAAAATTGTGTGAACTACCACTAAAGCAGATAGTGCATAACAGTAATTATAATTAAGAAGCTATTTTTCCAGATATGCCCAAAGAAGTGCAGAAGAACAAACTTGGTAGTTCCATCACAAAGCGGGACAGAGGGATGAAATGAACTGTTCAGTGATGATCAGAACATACTCTTTTGAGTAAGATTCTTGCATAATAATGAAGCACACTGAATATGTTAATACTTAGTTTCTGCAGAACAATATAAAGCAAAAATGTTCCACAGTGTGCAGTGGGAGGCAGCAGACCCAATGTTGTAGCATGAGAGAGCGCAAATAATAAGGCAGAACTTTTTCTTTTGAGGGAGGGCAGAGGTGTCCAGGAAACTGAGAACCTAAGATACTTGGAGATGTTCAGAGCTGGACTAGACAGGCCCTGAGCATTCTCATCTAGATGTTACTGCTTTGAGGGATTGGACTATGTGCCTTTCAGACGTCCCTTCACAGCTGAATCATTCTAGGAGCCTGTCATGAACAAATATCTGTATGCTATAATTCTCAGTAATGCTTACTGACAAGGGAGTTACTGGTGTTGAATGAAAGGAAATGGACTTGGATATTCAGTCTGATAATAAGACTGTGCATATGGCCTTGGAGAAGATTGTACAGTAAATCTGGCATTAGGGCTCAGAGAATTAGATAAAAACCACATATGATTTAAAATGTTGCTTCAATATAAACTCCCACTGGAGTGGAATCCAAAATGTTGCAGTGTTTTTGATGCACAAAGTTTCTGCAAGCGGAGTTTATGTTCATCAGGGTAGCATCTGTCCAACCCTTCCTTATTCTATTCTGGATCATGCATCATTTGTTCTCCCACAGCTGTTGTAAAAGTGACATAAAGTTGGCATAAACTCCATGTCATCTGTTCTGGCAGTTTTCAGAGAAATTTAATCCTCTTCTCACATCTGATCTTGATTGTGTTTATACTGCTGTGTGAGCCAATACTACATGGATTATGACACAACAACCTGATTGTACTTAGCTGCCTTCTTTGAATGGGTTTATTGTGATCTCTTCATCTTTATGATGTAAAGCCCAAAGAATGTAACAGGAAAAGTCTTTGAACATGAACCGGAGTCAATAAAAAAACGTCATTAATCTTTGAAGATTGCTCATAAAAATGGAGCATGTGTTGGGCAAAGATTCCCTCTTTTCACTTACAAATAAAGTTCAATTTTTTCACTTACACAAGCTGGTGAGTAATGTCTTCTTTCTCTGCAAGGAGAAATTGGTGTTTTAAGGGGTGGCACTTAGATGAAAGCAGAAGGGAGATTCATTATGAATGCTGAGTTTGATAGATGATTACTTGGAAAGAAAGGAAAGCAACTTTTAAAAATGTATTCTGGGGTGAGGGTATGCTCATTTTGTCAATGTAAATGTTTCAGGTCTTGTACAGGTACTTGTCAGTACCTCCAGAACTTGTATAGAGTAGGATACTGTAAAGCTGATAGTGTAAATATTTGCCAACCGCATATGATCTGTATGTACCACCATTATCTGTTTTAGTATGAACATCTACGTGAGTATCTGTCTTGTATCGTAGGGCTGAGTCTGCTGGCTATGAATAGCCCACGTAAACTTTTATTTGTCTAAAATAACTTCTGATAGCTTTACAGAATTATTTTCAGTGGAGCAATAGTGTACAAGGGTGCAGATGCTTATTTCCAGTCCCATCTTGCTCCCTTATAGAATGGACTTCAGAACTGCCTTAGAGTCTCTGAATGACTGAAGTAAAGGTACTATAATGCATTCAGGTTTAAGGTATGAAAAGTATGTGACTGTTCAGTTTAAATATGAATTAAAATCTTTTGAGGCAGTCATGTACATGACATCTAAAACTCTGAGTTTGGCATATATCTTGTTCTTAGCTGGCTTATAACCCAGGTATTAGCTGTGTTTACTGCCTGTGTTTACTTTATTAACTGTGTTAATTGAAGTGAAGAATAAGTAAAGGGGAGGAAATTCTTTTCTATTGCAACTTGCTGGAGCACACGTGTGTGTTGGGTCTATTCAGTCTGCTTTCTTTATGTCCTGAGGGCCATTCTTACTAATGTAGAATGCTGGAAAGAAACCACTGAGACTGTTGTGGCTATTGGTAATGAAAATTAAAATGGACATTTTTTTTTTTTTTTTAATTTTGAAAATCACCTTTTAATCCTCTGGTGTGCTTTGTGTTACTTGGGGTGAAATAATTTGTTCTCTCTGCTGGTTTTATGTACTGATTTCAAGCTATGCTCTTTTAAATGCTTGTTTTCTTGCCCTGTGTGGCAAACTTCTAATTATGTATCCAGTGTAGGATTGCAAGCATTAGTATTCAGATGTTAACTCCACACAGTATCATTCAAACTGAAACACATTAGTGTCAAACTGTTAAATATTATTCAGAGGAGCCATCTGACAAGTTTGACAGTACTTACTCATCAGTGGTTTACTAGCATTGCGCTTACCTGCTTGATTAAAAAAAACCCCAAACCTAATGATTATTTTGTTTTTCACTGCAAGTGAAGTGAATAGTATAATCAGGTGAGTATATGTCACTTGGTGATAATGCTATAGATCAGTTTTCAAATTCCAATGTTGAATTAGCAGAAATACTTAAATTAGATAGACTTCTTCAGTGGCAAGGATTTGAGATGACAAACTGGCAGCTCTCCTTACCAGGGTCTCAAGTGTCCATTTCCTTTTGAGTGCAACAGAACGTTTTAGTTTGCTGACAAATTCCCTATTTGTCTTGATGGATGACAAGTAACTTCTCCAACTCAACCTAAAGAAGAAAATCAACAACAACAAAACAACTTCAAAACAGCATTTCTGTGAAATGTTGAGAGACTTTTATTTGATATTAGTGCAAACATGTTGCAGTGAGAAGCCATGAATGTTCTTGGAACATGCACAAATACAAAATGCAAAGTTCTGCATGACATCAGGTTTAAAAAAAATGAAATTTGAACGTTTGAGGTTTAAAGCCCTATCGCAGGTGTTACATTTGCTTGTTGTGCATTTTAAAAATATGGCCACCTTGTCACTCTTCTCTAGTAGAGAGCAAAGTCCTCTTTTTTTTTTTAGATACTCAGTGGAAACACTTCCCCACCCCACCCCCTCCCCCAATAATAAAAAAAGCCTCCGAAAAAGTCAAGCAATTAGTTTCTTATCCTCCCCTTCTGTATGCTTCTGATAGCTTTTTCCAGTGCACATAGTTGCCTAAATAGTTCCTAGTTCCTTTTCTCCACTTTTAGACTTTATTTTCTTGCCTACAGTGGCTGTGAGCTATTGATCACTTGTTTTAAGGGTCACAGAGAATAGATTTTCTTTGCCTACTTTGTTGCAGATGCTTGTGAAGTGGTGAAGCAATAAGGAAAAGCTGTATTTTCAAATTTAAGTGTTTAACCCCTCTGTTCTTGGGTAAGTTAATTGTGTTTGGTAGTGATGTTAACATCCATTTAATATTAATTATTTTATATCTTTTGACTTTTGAACCTCTTGGTTCATGTTTCCAAAACAATTGCACTAAAAATTGGTTTTATTGCTATAATAGAAGCTAAAATTTTTACAGTTTTCAGATTTCAGAATGTACAGCTTTAAAAAATTGTCTGTTTTAAAACTTTCAGAGCTAGTTTTGCAAAAGACACATCCAGACTGTTTGGGATCTTTTCTGGTAAACTGAGATTCCTGAATTCCCTGAAGAAACAGGCCTTCAGTTGTTCCTTATCTTCAGTTTTTCCTGTTGATGGGCTGAGGCATAGTGCCTTTCAGTGTGTGTCACAAATCCCTTTCTTTGGCACCTCATTTTCAGTGTGCACAAGAGAAGGAATTTATATACTTACAATGTCAGCTACTAAGCTTCTTCAGCTGAGCATCAAGTTTTAATTCTTTGTCATAACATGTCAAAATCTAAGAGCTTTCATGAACATGAGCATTAGTAAAATGACAAGAGCTTCCTTGGAATGAGAGACGCTCAGTAGCGTGCAACAGATCATCTCTATGCAGATCACTAAAATTCATCTTCTGATCCCGTTTTGGGAATTATTCACTTAGCATTATTCTCCTCCATTGTACAGAAATATGCTTCCTATCTGAGGATAATTTTTTTTCCTCGTATTATCTGGTCTGAAGCTGCTAGTTAGACACTTGTGACCTACCCCTTGGAGAGATATTTTTAACACACAGGTCAGACTGTCAATCTGTCTCTTGCAGTCTTTACTTTTTAGCAGTTACCAATACCAAAGTATTTTCCTAGGCTTAGGGAAAGAAGGATATATGAACATCATCTGCTTACAAAAGGCATAGTGAGGGAAGGGAAAGAAATAAGATGAACTGTGTTTCCAGTCCGTTTCAGTGAGAAAATGAAGTACAATATGGTAGAGTTGCTGCTGGCTAAGTTTATGAAGCAGCATCAGAGCTAACAAGCTTATGTGATTGCAGTGTGCTGCTTCTCAATCTTTAGGTGCGTTGAGCTCCCTGGAGTGATAGGAAGTCAGTGATAAATACAAAAACCTCTGGAGATATTTCTCCATGTTAGCCTGCTCATAGGTACCATACTGTCTTAATGAACTAGCTGATGAATTTCTCATTTTCTTTGCAGAGTCATATCAGGTAAACCAGGGATTATGCTCCTTATGATGCTTAGGTGGATATCTATGTTGATGCGTAGAATACATCGTATCAGTAAAGATACTTTGCTGCTTTGTAGCTTAAACTGTCTTGCATCAAAAGAGAGCAAGCAGCAGAATGGCGTCAAGGTTTGCTACTTCACTACAAAAGTTAACAGTTCTGACAACTGCAAAGGTGCTTAAAAAAGTGATAAACAATAGAGAGAAGTTCAGTGTTTCGTGCTTCTATAAACAGTACCACATACAGAAGACTGAGGATTCTTAGTCTTTGTGCAGTATGTAAAATTCTCCTTTATATCAAGTCCATTGGCACTCTCTACTCCTTTTTCCATTCCTCGGTTTTCTTCAAATGTGGTTTTGTCCCTAGTCTGTGGTCTATATATATAGCATTAGCTCTGAGGAAAAGTTCTCCTTTTTCTGTGTGTCCATGTAATGTGTATAAAAGCTGAGATCTTGCTAGCAGAATGTAGTTGCTGTTACAGAGACAATCCTGATAAATAACAGGAAGATCAGAACGGTGTCTATTTCAATGTATGCTGTGAAACTGTTGCTGTAATTAGTACTAATTAGCCTCTCTGTTGACAAAGTTGTAAAGAAGCCAAGAAATNAATGGTGTCCCTCGATGTGATAAAACCACGTTCATACATTTACACTTAATTTTATTCTCCAGGACTGTCAGCCAGGAATCTTTCAGCAACACACGAAGTGCTAAAAGCTTTTCCAAAATTAAACTAATAGGCAAAAAATATGTATTTTACCATTTTAGACAAGTGTCCTGCAATGAGCTCTGTGTGACCAGACACTTTGCTCAGCTGGAAGAATATATTCACTTCACAAGAAATCCATCTGGGTGTTCCCTTTAGTACCAGGAACTTATTCATGGGAAAACAAGAGTGGTTGAATATAACTGTACTCAATATTAAACCATATTTTGGTTCATTATCATATCAAAAATAGGAAATAAGACATCTGGAAACTTTTATGTTAGATATAATTCCAAGTCATTAATGTAAAATGTGTAATTTAGCTTTCATGACACTAAAACTACAGCTGTTCACTCTCTAGAATCTTATGTTAACAACATGAAGAGTCTCTTGTTTTTTGATAACATTTGCTTCCTTGAATGCAGAAGAATTTCAGTAGCTGAAGAAGTAAAATGCAGCCTAAGCTGCTGATATCATTTCACTTGATCATAAAATTGTGGGGTAGGAATTGCTGAACAAATGGAAGATCCATTCTTCACATACATATTGATCCTTTTTTGTCTTGCACTGGATGTGAATGTAGCTGTGAAATGAACTTTTAGGAGAACTGAGTTGCTAGTGTTTTATTGATATTTTTGAATTTACATAGAAAGTTCTAAAGCCTTTGTACACTTGAGAACGTTGCAGGTGAGGTTATGTGGAAGGTTGAAAAAGGCTTTGTGTTGGGACAATTTCAGGCTGGGATTATCTCACAATTCCTGCTTTGATCTCTAAACATGAATATGAGATACAAAAAATGTGAAGGTCTGATTTTAAGTTTTTTTAGAGGTTGTTTAAGAAGATTTAAGATTTGGGATTCATTTTTTCGGATAACTTCTTTTGTGGTTAAAACCTGATTGTATTAAGTGTTTTTAATATAAAATTTCATGTCTGAAAGTTCGTTTTGATATTACATGTTACTGGCAGAAAGAAAGGCCTCAGTTTTGGACGTAAAATAATTTAAAATTATGATTAATTTAGACCTACTGATACTTGCTTCATGCTGGCAGGTCGCTTTGGTCCATATTGCATTGTACATCTTTTTACCATTACAATTCTTAGAGAATGCTGTGGGATCTGTAGTGCTTGATCCATCTAGTTCATAGATTTTCTACACACATCCTTAAGAGATACTTTGTTGTTTTCTAGCTGTAATTACTTTCAGATGAGATAAATGAGTAGTATTTATTAAAACATCTAGAATAGCTGACATAGGAACAAAAGTTAATAAAAAGGACATGAGTTACAACATTTAAAAAGAAAACATCTTTTAATTTACCCTTGCCAAGAATAAATTGGAAAGTTCTGTCTCTATTGGATATTTTAAATTTTCTCATCTTTATTTTTTCCAAATAAATAATTATGGAAACGATACTCTCCTGTTCCGATAATTTTGATGTTGTTATAGGTCTTTGGCAGAAATAATGAGCAAGGGAGAGAAAGGTGGGTATAAATGAGTTAGTTGCCTTTGTTGTAATAATCTAATACTGTTTCAGAAATTTGAAAATTGTAGATTTTCCTTGTTATCAGGTATTGAATATGCCATTAATGTACTAGTTTTGGATTAGATGAATGTTGTCCCTTCCAACGAACTATTCTATTTTAATTGGTCTTGTGGTCACTTGTTTTCTGCATGTTTTAAGTTTAACTTCTGCATTGTATTGCTGAATATGATATATCCTGAAAGGAGGTTGTAGAGAGGCGGGGGTCGGTGTCCTCTCCCAAGTCACAGGCGATAGGACAAAGGGAAATGGCCTCAAGTTGCACCAGGGGAGGTTCAGATCGAATATTAGGAACATTTTTTACACTGAAAGGGTTTTCAAGCATTAGAATGGGCTGCACAGGGAGGTGGTTGAGGCATCATCCATGGAGGTATTCAAAAGATGAGTTAACATAGTGCTTTGTGACATGGTTTAGTGATGGAGTTTTGTTTTTTATCAGTTAGGTTGATGGTTGGACTAGGTGATATTAAATATCCCTTGCAACCTAGACAATTCTATAATTCTATGATTCTATCCTGGACTATCATGTTATATATATTTCAAATATTGTTACAGGTCTTTAGTTTTTTAAAAGACAATGGATGTGATAGTTGGTATTCTTAATTAGTTTCAAGGTATGTAGTTGTCATTTCCTCATAGTTTCTCTTATGATGAATGGAAAAAAAAAAAAAAAAAAGAGGGACATTTGTATTTACTCCCATTTTTGTGGCCTATTTCCTGGAAGAAAAGCACAATATGGAGAGAAAGGGCTCTTGCACCTTATCAGCATACATATGTTAAGTTGTTGAGTAACATAAGCATTATCGATTTGATGGCTGATGTCTGCTGTCATTGATTCAATAATAATGACCTCTGTGGCTCAGTAGAAGTAAAAAAGGTTTTTTTGTACTTTTGTATTTTCCTGTGCATAGGAAAAGAAAAGTGGGGTTGGATTATTGTTAGCTCTGCTACGTCTACTGGTGTACTCTGCTCGTCTACTGAATGCCTGGACTTAGGGAGAGGAAGGGATTTATTCCTTTTGCTTTTTTTGTTTTACTTATTACTTAAGGACTTTCTGTGCTCCGTTGGTACTGCCTCTTGGTAAGTCAGAAGGAACAGAAGAGAAATTGTGATCCTAAGCGTGAGAAGTTTGGATCCTGAATAGGGTCAGCACAGTTATTGATGGATCCTAAACCCCCAAATTGTTCGATATATGTTCAGCTGATTTGCTGTACCATCTTAAATCACACCAAGGAACCAGTGAATAATTAAAGAAGCTAGCATTGATTTATACATCTGATGGCGTAAGAGTCATCCTTTATTGAAAATATTGCAAAATGTGTATTGTGTGATTCTTCACAAGCTCCTTTTTCCTTCGCATGGTGGTTGCTATGGAAATCTCAAAGCTTTAAACATACTTTTCACATTCCTGATTGAGGTTTGTAGGAAATAATCATGATCGTGTGCATCTCCTTATAGGCCTTAAACTGTATTTTTTTTAATGTATAGTGCACATCTGAAGCTTTATCTCTTCCAATACTTATCTTCTTATGATGCAAAAGAGAGGCAGGCTGTTGCTGAGTAGAATTGTGTACCAAATTTGGCTAGTAAAAAATTACATATATTGTAGTATCTCATGCTTGAATATTTATGAGGTGTCATAATTTATCACTAAATTATCCATGTAAAATAATTGTTACTAATTAACAGTGTTTTTTTAATATTCTGCCTTTGTAACTGGATGAGTTCCATGTCTCTCTTGACAGGGAATTATCTTGGTTGAGGCCACGGACATTCCACCAGGACAGGAAAAAAATGGGGAAAAGTTATTTTTTGCCTTGCCCTTTCTTAGTGTTGACTCCTAACCTGTCAGTTGAACACTAAAAGGGTCCTAGAATCTAACCTATATTTTCTTAGGACACAAATCCATTGTGGAAGGCCATTGCTTACAAAAACATGAAGACAGGAAGGGTAGAATAAATTAATTTTTGCTGTAAGTTTTAGTTACTTAGGTAAGTTAGCGTGTTCTGTGTTGTAGCCTCAGTTTCATAACCCATCTTTTATCATAATGGTAAGTATAATTTCAATGCTTTTTCATCACTGAGTTTTGAATCATTACTACTTAGTACTGTTTTCAAAAGTACCCCTTACCCTTACCCTTAACCTCTTTCTTGTACTGATCGAAATCCCGGTATTGACTAGTGGAATTTTTGCCTTCAGAGCCAGCTGGTGCCTTAGGACCTATTTTAGAGCACATTACCCACATAACATGAAAGAGTGCCTCACCAAAAAAAATTCTCCTACACACTCGGACTTCTGAGCCTTGAAATCCTTGCAATTGTAGATGTCTGTGTTTGTCAGTCTGTGAAAGAATTATGTGCAGTGGTGTCTGCAGAGGAACACAGGCGTGCTGAAGCAGCAGTTAAAAGTCATGTCTCATGGACGTTTTGTAATTATTCCATTTGTCAAAAAGTGAGAGGAGTTTGAAGTACACTGCAGAGCAAGTTAATTTCTGATATTATTGCCTTATCATGTAGGCTAACATTTAACCTAGTTGAAGATAAAAGAAAATGACCTAAAATTAAAGCAACCGCATCACAGCTTTTCATGGTTTATTTTCATTTTTCTTTTTACCTTTAAATATATAGTACACTGATGTACTGTAAAATGGCTAATTTTGGATATGTATAAGGAAAATAATTTGGTTTCACCTGCAGTGATTTGATCTTTTTTTAGGGTGTTATTAGAAATAACATGGTTTTCTCTTAAGAGCTGATAACCAAGTTTAATAATTTTTGGGCAATTGTGATAGAGGATTCTGAACTGAATATCGTTGCTGTTGAATTTTACATTTGTCATACTATATTGGGGGCTTATATATCTCTGTGTGTATATATTTACATGTTTTGAGTGCAGTGTAGACATTTGTCTGAGAAGGCTTTCATGAATTTCAGTAGTGCTGCAGCACTGCAAAGTAACAGAAACTGCAAATCTTGCTTTCCTACTCGCCTGCTAATTCCTATTTCACAGATTATTGCTCAGTTTATATTAAATACTGAAATTTTGAGTGAAGTAGGGAAGGTAACTGTGGGGTTTTTGGGGTCTGTAATTGTAAGACTTTTTGCACCAATGAATACTTCTGATTTTAAAAAAAGAGCTGTATTGTCAGAGATTTGATCTATGGTTTGATGGTTGTTTTATCAATGGTTTGAAAGAAAGTTTTAGTCTGAGTCACCATCATTCCAGGCAGGTGCTTTTGGTAGCAACGCAGAGTGGAAGAATGGAAGTTCCTTTGTGTGGAACTGTTCACACGGAGAACATAGATGTATCAACGAGCGTTACAAAGAAAGGTCTAGTGTGTGTGTTTTTCTGGGCATGAATCCTGACCTTTTCCATGCTGCCTGCAGCAGGGTAGTTTGAGGTAGGATCAACGGAAGAAATGCAGGTGCCCTGGAGATTGAACTTCTGGGAGTCCATTGGTGACATTGGAGTTATGTCTATGAGAAACATCTCAGGCTTCAGGACTGAACACAGTGGAGTTTCTAGCCAAGAAGTGGTCAGTATATGTTAGGCAGAATGTCACTGCTAAGTTAGACTGATACAGCAATGTTGATTTTTGAGTTTATACAGTCCTAAATATATGCGTACTGGTTCATTAGGAGGTACTTTAGGTAGCGCTGATGCTATAGTACACTTTATGTATGTATGCTAATAGTAATGAAAATTTTAGTGCACTAGATACAGGAATCTTAAATGTAATTTTCTTTGTGATCAAAAGCTAAAAATGTAGTGTTCTTTCTTATGAATAGTTTTTCACTTACATACAAGGAGTTGTATTTTCCTGCGGCTGACGTTATCTGGTCTTGCTCCTTTAGTAAGGACTTTTAAGTGCAAAAGAAGGTAAATAATACAGTACAGATGGCTTTTGAACTGTAGACTAACAGTGCAGCAAGCCCAGTGCGTCTTCTGATAAGCTAAAGAATTTTAAGAGGAATTCTCACTTGATTTATAGAACAGAGATCTTAGTCTTTTCTTCTACTGTGTTTATATTGTGAACACATGCTAATTCTGAATGTTTGCTGAATTTTTAACTAAAGTTTGTGTTGCTGTGTGGAAATTTAATATGAAGTAATTAAACATGTCCTTTTCATAATGAAATGCTTTGGGTGATATAACATCTTGTCAATATGTTAAAGAAAAATAGCTAAATTGCATTAAAATGTTGTTTGTATCTTTGTGTCACATCATTTTTCAGGATTTGTATTTTGGGGACATCTTAGTTTCAAGAAAAACAGTGTAATCTTATGGTTAAAGTATGATAAATTCAGAATGGAAATGTTTGGCATAGAAGGCTTTTCAGTAACTGTTATCTGTAGAACGAGAAAGGTAAAATCTGTACAATCTCATTTCATGCAAAAAAAAAAAAAAACCAACGAGAAAAATAAAACCCTGTGGGTGATTTCAAGCAGATTCTAATTAAAATATCTGTCACTTTTAATGCAAAACAACATGAGAACTGCATAATAAATACTTAGAAACATGAAGCTGAGAGCTTAATGAAGCTGAAAATGTATTTTCTTTAACCTGGGCAGTCTGGTGCAAAACTTATGAGTTTATATGTAGGAAACACAAATGTGTTCTGTGTTGTTTTCTTCTTACATTTAGTAAGATAAGTCAGAGAGTAATGAAAAACTCTAATGAATACAAGTGCAAATTCTCATACAGAGCAAGCTCTCAGCAGTGAAGCTATTCATATGCAATTACTGTGCTTATTTTTCTCAAGTGAAGAATGCAGCAGGTATACACTGCTGATAAATTTGATATGTAACACGGAATTCTACTTTGCAAACCTCCTGAACAATTAAAAACTGACAGGTGAGACCTCTTTCACAGAATGTAGATACTGTTACTTGGGAAACAATTGTTCTGGTGTATGAGCAGCAGGTCTGTCACAGTTTAGTGTTGCTTGTTGCTGAGAAAATATGGAGACAGTTAGGGCTGGGTGAAGAAATGGCAGAACCACTGAAAGCACTCAGATATTAGTATTTCTGTAAGAGTTGCTGAGCGTCTTGTATTAATGTTATTACACACTATCCAGAACTACAACATTAAGTGTAGATGTTGTTAAAGCTTTTTTTTTTTTTTTTTTTTTTTTTTTTTTTTTTTTTTTTTTTCTGTGTGCAAAAAGTAGTGAGCTGTAATAAATTTCACAAACACAAAGTAGTATTTTGGAAAAAAATGGCATTTACATGGACATGGAAATCATAGCAATTTTTTATACTGTTTGACCATTTTTTGGCCATTTTAATTTTACATTCATATTCAAATATTAGGTCTATATTCCTTTTCTTTTTTCAATCTGAAACACAAATTGCTGTAGTGATAAAAGGCAGCAGAAAGTTACTATAATATAATCTAGTCATCTCCAAAAATCCCTGCAGTTTTCTCATTTTGTTGTGGTTTGTTTTGGTTTGTGTTTGTTTTGGTTTTTAACATACCTTGTATCTGTGATTGCTGCATTCTACAGATAAAGAGATAGATTCAAGATTTCATCACTCTTCATGTCTGAATGTAGAGCTTTTTTCTTCTTGTGTTGTTAGCTGCCGCAGTTTTTGAGATGAATTCTCTGTGTGTTATTTACAGTGTAGAATTCGTGTAGGAATCTCATTGCTAGTAACATATCCACCGTTAGCATGAAGACAGTCTTAGCAGAATTACAAACATTAATTACAAACATTAGATAGAAGGGATTTCCTTGGTCATCAGATCCAATCCTGTGCTTTTACAGGCAAGTATATCAGATAATTTTGTTGAGCATTATCTGAAAAACAGTACTGCTTTTCTTTGTCCTGTTTTATTTCTTGCAGAGGACTGGCCAAAACAATTATATGAGGACTGGAAATATTTTTCAACTGCATTCAGCTATGAACAATGTTTTTGCAAGTTTGTTTCTATTTGAACAAATGCTAGCATTCCTTTCTTTTTTTCCTTTCTTTTTTTTATGAACAGGTGGTCTTTTACTATGTGCTTTATAATCCTTGTTTGCTTACAGCTACATTTGGTAAACCCTGTTTTTTCTCTCAATGTCATTTTGCTAACTCAAGGAAGACAATTTCATCTAATTTTTGCCTTTTTACCGTGGCACCATTGCTATTTATTTACTGAAGTGGCTTCTTTGAAAGTAAAAGTACCCCTTGTCTAAGTGGTTGCCTTTAAGCTGGAACAATTTATGTTTCAGATAGTTCTAGAAGTAGTGTACTGCTAGCTTAATATTTTAAAAAAAATAATATATATGTAAATTACTTATATATAAAGCTTACATTGTAAATGTGATCTGTAGTTTGTTAACAGCAAATTGTGGCTGCATTTGAAAATGCCCGGATAGTTGCATCAGGCAACCTACAGAGATAAGCTCAACCCAGAATCAGATTGCTGCTGCTTCTTGTTTATTTTTCAGTGGAAAAACACTGTTTTTGTTGTTCTCTAAAAGACTGTAAAAGAGCTGCTCTCATTGCTGCACTATCAAGGGTATGTCATCATTCAGTTTGTGGCTTTTTCAGCCATGAATGGAGCTCTTTGAAAAGTGATTGACACCTGAAAACTGAGTCATTGGGTTCTGAGCCTGTAACATCACTAATAATTTAATTACACAGACAGGTAAGAACTTGCTGGGAGAAATATTAAGATAGACAGGAATGGAGCAATGAGATTTTTGTCACATCACATTTCTTTTCTCTAATTCATCTGGAATTTTCATCATAAGTCTTGCCATGAAGTAGACTACTTAAAGTAATTGACAGAAATTGGCTGCTTCATAGCTTTATTTTAATATAGTTTGGATTGCTGAATTTTTGGACAGTTTTCAAGATGGTAAGCTACTTTGCAGAAGTGTCTGTAAGGAAGTATGTGCCAAAATAATTAGTGTATTATTTCTTCTGCCACTCCAACATTGTCTTGGTCTTGTAGATTTGAGGAACTGAACTTGAGCTTAATAAGCTTACATGCCCTTTCAAGGATGAGAGATGTGAATAAAATGGGTTGAAGTAACAGACCACACCTTTAGCACGTGTGTGAAGTCTTCTCAATAATCAGATGTGATCATGTGAGTGCAAGATTCTTCTGTACCTCCTATGGCCAGAGAACAACAGAAACCTTTCATCCATTTAATAATTCTGCTGAACAGTTAGGTGTTCAATTCTCAAACCACAAGGTCTATCAGCTGTGTAGACATGGCACTTCAGGACATGCTCTTGTGCCTGAGATTGTTGGGTTGGGTGATTTGTTCTGTAGGTTGGTGGGTTTGCTTTTTTTTGGTGTGGTTTGTTCATTTGTGTTTTTTTTCATTTGTGTGTGTATGGTTGGACTCCCTGATCTTAAAGGTCCCTTCCAACCACAAAGATTCTGTGAAGATTCATCCCTGGTTTATCCTTTCTGTTGCCTGCAAAAAGGACCCGTCCTGGAGCAGTTCTTGAAGGACTGTAGACCTTGGGTAGGACCCATGCTGGAGGAGGGGAAAGGTGTGAGGAGGAAGGAACAGCAGAGAGGACAGGTTACAGACTAATCACAACCCCCTATTCCCCATCCTCCCTCAGCCACGTGAGGGTGGGGTGAGGAGGTGAAGGAGTTGTGAATGAAGGATCAAAGATGGGTCTGGAAAGAAGGGCTGAGGGCTGGGGAAGGTGTTAAAGGTTTTGTCTTTGTTGCTTACCATCCATCTCTATTTTTAATTGGTGCTACATTAAATTATTTTCTTTGAGTCTGTTTTACCTGTGATAGTAATTGGTAAATGGTCTGTCTGTCTGTCCTGATCCGGGAAATTTTTATTCTTATTTTCTCCCCCTGTCCTGTTGAGGAGGGAGAGTGAGAGGGCAGCTGGCTGGGTGGGTGCCTGGCAGCTGGGCAAAGTCAACCTACCACAACCATTTGGAGGTGGAAGAAGACTTTTTCTAAGCATTAGTCCTTACATCGAATATAGCCCTGTTTTGTAGGCTTACTGTCACACTCACAGTCATAATTTTCTTTTTTATTGTTTCTCCTAAGGGAGTAGTCTTCAAGGTAGAGAAAAAGCCCACCTTCCCTGAGCAGACATATGTAATTGGAAACACAGCTGGTATTTACTGTTATCTGCAGCAAGGATGTTTGTCCTCCAGCAGCCCCATGGCAATCAGTATATTTGTCTGAAATTACGTCTGTAACTTCTTCAGTTACTGTAAAGCAAAAACTAGTTATTATGTGACACAGAAGAGACATGGACAGTGAAGCTGGTATCAAAGGAATTTTTGGATTTTTATAGGGCTTCAGCGCAGTGAGAAACGTTTTTAAGATTAATGGCTTTTGTAATCAGCTAATTGTCAGTTGTTTCTTTGAACAGTAATCAGACATACTCTGAAGGTACATTTTTGGACTGGTGCACCTTTTGCAAGTTGCATACCACATACTGGGAGAGCTGTACAGGAAATAAGACATTAGAAACTGGAAAACTGAGCAGAAGATGTGCTGTCCTTTTTGTAGTGATGGCACCCACACTGTGAGACTACTTTCAGTCTAATAGAAATATACCACAGTTCTGAAACACAATGGAATGATGCACTTAATTGACCATTAGCTGTTTTGCTGACATGACAGTACCAAAAAATAGGTCTTTTTATATAGTTCAGGATAATGTTGGAGGTTTTTCAAGCAATTATATGATTCAAGCATCTAGGTAAGCTGTAATTGCTTCTGAATGGCATTTGCTTCAAAAAAACTGCAGACTGATCTAATGAAATGATAAAAAAAAATTTATACCTTCATAATGTAAATTATCACACAGTGCAATGATACTGTTTTCAACAATAATAAAAATATAGTTGCTATCTAAAATTTACTGTTATTACTGTGAAAACAGATGCTGCTTTTGAGCATTTTTTTTTCTCATGGAGAACAGATTTTAATAAGTGGCTCAAAAACCGAAGCTAATATTTTTAAAGTGCTGTGCAAATAAAAAAAAAATAAAAAAAAAATCACATTAACAGGCCCAGTGCACATTTCATTATAAAAATGCACCATAGGCAGTTTATGCTCCTAAAATGTAAAATAGAAAATGTCTCATATTGTGAAGATGTCCACAGCTCCAGACAGAGTAAAAGGATTAATATTTATGCAAAGGCTTAATCCCATGAAAAGTTACAACTTGATTGATGTCACCTTTACCACTTCAGTTGGAAAAATATCCACAGTAGATATTAATATCTGTTACATGATATTTTAAGTCACATACTTGCAGATATAATTACTAGCAAAATTTCTACTGCAGCTCTGCATGGCTGTGCTACAGCTTAACATATGGTGGCACTTAAACAATTATTTATTTGTATGTTTTCATAAATAAACAACACTAATCAAATAATTAAATTATTGCTGAAAAAATATTTACATAGGATTAAAAATTTAGGACTGTTTTTTTTTTCTTGTCCATCTTACAGATTGTGGATATGGAAATGCAGGTTGACCAGCTACATGCAGATTTCCTCTTTATGTCCTTACAAATTAAGATTCCCACTTTATAAACTTACCTGTGTTTCAGTAAACCAGAGAGCTGTCTTTTGTATTGTACTATATTATATTAGCAGGTGGTGGTGGTAAATAATCAATGGGACTTAAGGCCAGAGTTGGGGGCAAGAAATAGAAAATTATGGTTTCCATCTGAGGATCCAGGGTTTTATATTTAAAGATTATACTCCCCTAGATGAGCAAATAACAGAAAGTAAAATAGATGTTTTTCTTCTGAGGTTTTTCTTATTTCCTTTTAAATTGCAATACAGACTTTGCTTTCAACAGTAGTTAAAAAAGTAGTTAATTTGGTCAGAGCACATATTCTGATAGATGCTCTTTCAGAGCTAGCTCCATGGTAGTTTAATACTCACAAGTATTTATAGAAGGATGGTTTTCCCAATTTAGGACTGTCCTTTGATTGTGCCCTGACAATTAGTGGATCAGTGGATGATAATTTTCAGAAAAAGAGATGAGTCAAAACTGTTTTGAGTTCTGCATCTTTAATGTTACTTCAGTGAGGTACTAAATTTCCATTGCAATTCTGTGGGCATCTAGACCCCTTTGAAATTTCAGTTGATAGACATATCCCTGGGGAGATATCAGAAAAAGATGTTGATATACTGAATTGAATATAAGAAAATGTGTCAGAGCTGGTTGTAGGTCTGTGAGTCACCAGAGAATAAAATGTAGTTGTGATCATGGGAATGAATTAGCTGATTGAATGAAAAGCCTGTAAAGGGAGATCAAGAGAATACAAATGGCATCATAAAGCGGCACCACACAGAGAAGACTAAGCTATTCCTGAACCAAACAGGGCATGAAAAGCAGGGCCAGAGTACTGTGCCAGTGTAGTTGTAGTGCTTTTCCTATCAAACTAGGTAGCCTGGATACCCCTGCACACCACTGGTTTGCCAGATACTATTTTGAATGACTATTTTAGGTAGAGATACCTAAAATTGTCTATTGTCTCAGTGGTTCTGCGCCTTCATGAAAATGCCAGGGATTCTGATACTTGTCTCACTTTTTCTCTGCTTCTAGCACAAGGAGCACAGGCAGTTGAGTCCCTAAGGAGAAAAAACTACTTTGATATATTCAGCCATGACTTTTTCTGTCTCATTAGAGGGCATGTATGTAGCATATAGATAGATGGATAGGTAAGTGCTCAAGTAAAATTGTAAAAAAGCCACTTAATAGATTTTGTTTGTAAACTGCATCTTAAAATAAGATGCAATAAACTGATTTCTTTAAAGAAAATAGTATCATGATGAAATTGAGCAACCTTAGCTCATAGGACAATATAAATGCTTTCAAATTGTAATACGAAGAAAGGCTAAGATGAATGATTGCTTAATCTGGAATTCATACTTGCTTTGTCTTTCTCGATGTGACTATACATTACTGCCCCAGCTGTGCATTTAAAACAGTCCCGATATTTCTCTGATAGCTACAGCTTACAGTTCGTCTGATTATAGAATTGTACAATGTTACACGTGTTCCTCTACCCCCAACTATGTCAGGGAATTGGAAAAGTTACATAAATCTGTCACCTGATGGTAACTAGTGATTGTATTTAAGGCTTAGAACTTTAGAAGAAAGATTTTTTTTACTTTTCTATTACCAGCCAATCTTAATGATGTCTGACTTCTTGTGAGAAATTAAACTTTTTTTTGTTATGTTTCATTAAACTGAAGATGCAAAAATTACTGGTTTCCCATCATTCAGGAACTAGCTTTCCTGTATGGCTTTGGCCACAGCTGCAAGTTTGGAAGCAATTACTCTGTACAGGACCAAAGGATTTTTAAATAAATGGTTTTGTAAAACATTCTCCAGTTTTTCACTGGGCAATTAAGTTAAATTTAGCTCCATTAGTTAGGATAAACATAAGAGCTACATAAGAGCTGTCTCTTTGCACCTTTTATTTGTACACTGGTCTTTTTTTTTCTTTTTTGAGGTCCACAGCAGTATTCTTATTAATAACTTGTATAAATAAGAAACAATTAAATTAGAATATTTGAGAACACTAGTACTATGCCATGCATTTTTAATAATAATAAAAAGAAACCATCTGAAACTACTCTCAGAGAAGCAACAGAGTTGTACGTACTGATCTGAAAGGTAGAAATGGTAATGTTATTTATGTTTCAAGGAAGTGAAGTAATTGCTTCCCACTTGGAGCATATTACATTTTTATTATAAGTCAAGAATTCAGGCTTCTCAGTTGTATAAGGAAGAAAATACTGTGTCTTTGAAATTTCTGCTTTGCTCTTGTTTGTTGTTCTCATTATTGACCTAAACAACTTAGGTGCTTTGCTCTTCTGAACTTCTAGAATAACTTGTCTGATGTTCGAAACCTCAGATGAGAAAAAAATAAAGTGCTTCCAATAACCCCACAATAGATCTGTGAGAATCTATGAAGACAACTTTTATTTAAGAGGATTCGCGTAGGAAATTTGTTGATTTCTCTGTTGAGAAGTAGAAGGAAATGTAATAACATAGGCTAATGTATACAACGAGGGTAATAAACTCATTTTAGTGATTGTTTTTACTCTTCATTTTACAAAAGCAATACACTGGAAGTGATACGGTCTCAAAATGTGCATAGGTTTGTGTGGTTTCAGATATAGATTTCTTATACTAACTCTAAAACTACAGAAGACTCAGGTTATGTGGAACCAGAAAGTCCGGTGCACCTTTGTGTTTTAAGAGCAGCAGCGATGTTTCAAGTAGAATAGTCAGCATGTTGTTTTGTTCTTGTATTTTCCAAGTTATGTAATTAATTTAACTTTTTTTGTCTCACGAATCCAACATTTTCTGCCAGTGGTCTATAGGACAGAATCACCCTGCCCTGCGTCTTAACAAGTAGTACGAGACTTCAGGTGGTCATCACTATCTTTGAGATAACTTCACAGGCTTTAGCCATTTTTTCAGCCTCAGATACTTCACTGGCAACTGTCATGGTGAGCAGATAAAGGCTGGACATCACACTAGCATGGAATAAGGATGTATTCTATTAATACAACTCAACATTAAGAGAAGGAGACACTGAGGAGGAACACTTATTTTAGGCAATGGATGTTCTGTAACTTCTGGATTCTGTTTCTATCACGGCTCAAGTAGATGACTGAGATATTGTATGATCCTAGATTAAGACATCAACATTTCAATGTTCTGGACACTCAAATGAGGTGAGGTAACTTGTGAAATTTGTTTAACTCACTATTCTGTTCATATTGCGGCAAGAGTGAAGCCTGACTAGTATACTAGTAGGTACACTGAAGTGAGTTTTACATACCAAATGTATCCAGATGTAATAACTGGAGATTGAATATAAATGGTTACAATGCAAAGTAAAGCCACTGTAGATAATGCAGAGAAAACTCACTAAGAAAAGTGAAAATTTGCTAGGCTTTTCTACTGGTTATGGTGAGATCAACATTACACTGTATAGATTAAAAAGGAATATATCTTTAAATCTTTCACAGATCAAAGATTAAGATCTGATGTGCTTACACTAACGCAGCTGAATTTGATCATAGTGATTACACAAGCCCTCAATAAAGTGGCCAAACCAAAAATGTTCTGAGGATTTTCAGGGAGTTTATATTGATCTGTAGTGGATTGTAATGTACCTTGGGGAGAAAAAAAAAGAAATGATCCAGTCTTCTTCCGGATGCAGAATTCTGTTAGAATTTCTTTTTCAGGTGTATGGGGCAGGGGAATTTACTGTTGTGATGTCTGCTACAGCAACATTTATTTTATCTATTACAGTAAGCTGTTATTAGATACCAATTTGTTTAAGTATACTGCAAAAGTAGAGAACAAGATCACTTGAAAAAAAGTTTTATTTCACTTCCAAAAGTTTCCACAAGGTATGAATTTTGGATGACTTTAAATTCCAAATTGGTGAGGACTTGGATTCACAAATAAGACAAACTGCAAAGTATGGCTGATGGAAGACTAGATTTTACTCTTTTATTGCTATCTTATAGTCCAAAAAGTCACTCATTCAGGGTGTTTTGTTTCATAGCAGTGTAATGAAAATACTAAAATGAACCTTGTGGATGATGCAAAAAACAAACAAATTACTTTTTGGTACTGTCTGAAGTGTACAGTTATTAACCTCCGAATTTGAGAAGTTGTATGAGGTAGACACCTCATTCTTTTATCCATAGCTTTTACTTGATATTATGGTTGATTTTCCCCTGAACTTTTAAGTTCTTATTTCTGACTTGCTTTATGAAGTTGGTTATGCTCATTGGAACTGCTTGAAAAGGCAAGCAGGCAGCAATTTTGCCTTTGTGCTTATCATAGAAGTGCCTGTTAGCTGCACTGCTAACTTTTTTATTCAGAAGGAAGAAGACAAATTATAAAGGTGGCAGAACTACAGGTTTGCTGGAGCACATACTTTCACTGCAATTCACATGCAGTCTCATAATCCTTAGAAAATATTACAGGTTATGTGGGCTAATTTTGGGTAAGAGAATAGATGTATATAACTAACTGAATTCCTGCACAGCAGTATTTAAGTGATATTTTTTCCTAAGGTATATTCTTATATGTATATATTCTAGTCATAATGATTTTTTTTAAATAGGATTTTTATATTTTTCAGTTTAATAATTAAAAAAAGGATACAATTATTATACCTTTTCCTGGTAAAAGTAGAATATCACACATACTTTATGGAGGCAAAAGTATGCTGAAATCTAGGCTGTTAGCCTCTGAAGCTCTTCAACAAAATAAGTGATCTGTGTTCACTGAAGGTCAAAATAATTCAAAGGAGAAGAGTCTCAGTCACAACAATTGGCATTTCAAGCTATTATTAGGAAAAGGCTCCTTTGGAATGCAGTTAGCAGAGCATGAAGAAAATTATTTTCATAGTGACAACTAATCAAATATCAGGATAAACTGCATCAGGATAGGAATCTCTGAGCCAGAAGTATTCTTCAAGCAGACTCCGGATCTCCAATAAAGAAGCGAAAAGTCAATGTTGATAATTTCAGCCTACTTGAAAATCCATTAAAAGCTATCCAGAGGTCTCCTATCATGTGCTTTCACAGAAATGATCCTTACCAATGTGCTTCTGAACATGGGGCAAAAATGTCTGCAGTAGAATGTATGATTCATGTTGGTTCCTGCCCATCCTCATTAAGATTTCGTAGTGTTGCAGTTTCTTAGTGGGTTTTTTTTGTGTTTAATAATAAACTTTTTTTTTCAAAGTTTCATTTTCACTCGACAAATGAACTCTGTTGGTAATGCCTCTTGTTCGAGCTCTCTGACTCTGAAGATCTAGGAGAGAGGAACATGAAGATGACTGCATCATGGTTGTGCTCAGTATGTTCTGGGAATTCCCCACTGTGCATAAGATTTAACTGGTGCAGAGAATAGATAAGGATTTTTTTCTGTCTTCATCTTAAAAATTTTGTATATGTGGAAGGTTGTCATTGCTTTTTTTATGGCTGAGGAGATACTAGGTAGCCTTCCAGTTGCTAAGGCCTGAATTAAATTTGAAATTATGGCAATCTATAAAAAAAAAAAATAGCATATTGTAGTTTTAACTTCTAGCATGCATTTATTGTTCAAAGTTATCCAAGGGTTCCATCTCTCAAACACTGATAGAACATAATTGACAATATTTAGGACACCATGATGTTGAATGATTGTTTCAATAGTTTTTTTTCAAGAGTTCTAAACTCTTTGCATAGATGAGGCTTTTAAATGAGTTTAATTATCCTTCTGCAACCTTGCAGTGCTGTATACTAGCTGTGTTATAGTCAGCTTATGTATTCTCCTCACTGAGCTCTTCTCTCGCTCAGTCCGTGCAACTATTTTTAAAAAGGGAGAAAATTGTGGCTGAGCCACAGTTGTAACTGTTAGCTCCAGTGAAACATAGTGTATCAGTGCATGCTGAGCCAGAGAGAGGGTCTAGCATCTATTAATAGAAGGACTGAACTAAAGATCCCTAGGATAAAAGAAGGGGAGTAAAATGTCATGTGACAAGATAAAGATGTTTTAACAAGATTATACTTATAGGCAATTTAACTTTCTTTAGAAACTATCTCAAAATTCATAAGACATGATGTAATGGGGAGAATCTAATCATTGCAGTACATAACTGTTTTATGAGCCATTGTGTTGTAATAACCCTAGTAATAAATACTGTTTCTCCCATGTTGAGATCACTTTCCCTGTGTCTGGAGCACATCTTGTGACCAATTTTTTCTTTAGCTCTACCTCAGAACAATAATCTCAGTGTAAATAAAGAAAAATACTGATTTCCTGTGTAGGGGTGAATAGATGCTCTATTTGAATCAGTCCCTTCATGTGGTCCTTTATGTTACTCACAACCTTGTTTTTAGAAGACTATTCTTTTAGATGGTCATTCTGCTTCAAATGTGCAGGGTCAAATTCCTCAAACATGCTGTCACTTTCATCTATGGTTGAGCAGGATTTTCAGGTGTTATTAGTAGGGCAAGAGATTTTTAAGGAGACCTATCCCTGAAATGACTGCTTTTGGTGGATTTCACTAGCAAAGACTTCTCAAGGGATGAGTGGAGTTCAAGTATTATTTTACATCCCAGTCACCTTTCTGCCATTTTAAATCTCTATTTGTCAGTTGTGGGTGCCATGCAAATAATACTTGTAAGTATTTTCTAATTAAGTAATCTCTCTGCCATACCTGGCAATGTCATTTACATTTAAATTCCAAACAGCCATTGTTGATGGGTATTGATGTGTGTGTGTTTTATAGGTATAAAAAAATAATTATATAAAAATGTAAGCCTGTTTTGTTATAACTTTGTCATTTGTGTAGCATAGTTAAGGATATTACCAAGACAAAGAAGACCTCATATATCAGCTCAATTTAAATAGATTATATTAGTCTGACATGAGCTTGACAGCAAAGGAGAAGTTGATCCGTTATGCAGCTGTCAGTGACTTAGCATTTCTGGTGGGCTCCAGAGGCCAATGAAAGGGGCTATATGAATAGTAAAACCATTGGTGGCCTATAGAGGCCTGTACCAATAAATTAATATAAAGAGCAGTACATAGATAAAACTGTAGCCCCTTGTGGAACTCAATTACTACTTCCAAACACGGCAAAACTACTTTGGTTGATAAATCTGTTTGAAAACTTCATTGTCCCATTGTGTTCATTCAGTACGCAAAACCTTCTCTCATGTTGTGTATTACTATAGATAATCAATGTAATATATACTAATATGTACTTGCTTGGTACCAACAGAATATTTAAGTTTGGAGCAAAGAAAGTTAAACTTTTGTAGTAATCAACCTGAGCTATAAAAATTAATAAAAAGAAAGCTCCAATCCTGGAAGTCCATATTCTATTTGTAAACACTAATCTACTGAATAAATATATTTTTAAATTACATGGTCTTCTTGAGACTTCTAATAGGCACTGAGGAAAATATTGCCCTAACTAGAAGCAGAAAGCACATATTTAGAACTCTTTGTGAGTGTGAAAATTTAAATGAGTTGGACAAGCAGTTTGGAAGTAAGTTTCTTGGAAGTTGGAAGCTAATAACACCTGAGAAGTGAAATGGCAGTTTCAGAATTTAATCTCATATGAGCAATTTAACATCATAGTTTTCAGAATGCTGCATGAATATTCTAGGTAAATATGTGAGGAAAAGGGGCCTGGGGATTTTCCTTCAATGGAAAATGTTGAGACGTTTCTGTTTTCTTTCACTCTTACTGTTCTATTAGAGATTTCACTCTTACTATTTCTTTCACTCTTACTATTCTATTAGAGATTTCTTTTTTTTCTTGCCAAATTCTCATCTTGTTATTTAGCCATAGATTCTTTTGCTGTTGGAGTTATTAAAAACAGTTGATGGGTAATAATCACTTTCTCTCTGCTGGAACTGAACAAATGCATTCAGCTACTGGAGTACACATGTTCCTTCTGTGAGCCTTCAGCTCTCCCTACAAGACTTACTCTTTACCATGGAGGGAACTCGCTTTGCAGCATCATTGGAGCAAAAGGAGAATAGAAAGTAAATAGCAGTTGTGGCTGTACAGGAAATAAGGGATATAACTGCCAGGAAATGAGACAAAAAAGATCACAGGGATAGAGGGCTGGAAAAAAAGACCAGAAAAACATAATTGAACATATACATGAGTGGTAGCATGGGAGAAGAGAAATTGGAAATGCTTAGGAGGAAAAAAATGTAAATGAAAGACAATAATATATTAGAAAGCTGTTTCATTACTGAAGTTGATTCAATTTAATTTTCAGCACAGTGAAATGCAGAGCCCCCAGTCCCTTATTAGAATTTGAAAAGCAGCAGCTTACACAAGGAAATATTAATTCAACTGCATTAGGTACTGCCTGGTTAATACCCTGAAAGGTAGACAGGCTGCAGGCGTGGTAGGTCAATAAATTCAGGTAGAGTTCAGATGCTTGACGGTAAGGGATAATCTTTCTTCAGATGTATTCTGTCAGAACCTATGGGCAATACTAGCTTAAATAAGAGTGTGAGACTGAATTCAGACTTCGTAAAATAAAATCTTTAAAAAGATTGAAAGTAAAACTGCTCTGCTGTGCACTTTGATGCAAGCGGGAAGTTTTTCTTCACTGGTGGTTGTCACTGGGCTGCTTGGGCTTTATTTCATAAGCTGATGCCATCCTAATTTAAACTTTGACTTCCTATTACAAAGTATAAATCAGAAGATTAAAAACCTCCTGCTATAGATTTTTTTAATAGAAAGTGACAGTTTAATTTGGCAGAGTTGAGCTGAAAGGATGCTTAAACCTAGTAGAGTGCCAGCATCAGCAGCTCCAGAGTAGTTGGAAATGAAAACAGAAACATGAATAATTAACAGATAAGCTTGAGTTCCTCAGATATTTTGCAATTACTTTAGAAAAGTTTTCTTCTCCATTAAATCCCAGAGTTCTGCTTCTGTAGTCAGCTTGGTTTTGCTTACTGAATAGTAGTGGGTACACGTAACTTTTGTTCTACAAAGGAAGTTATTTTATTGTTTTATTTTTTTTTAAATGAAAAAGTAAATGTTACAGAAACTTTTTTTTTTTTTTACTAATATCTAGTTTTATTTCTTCATGTCTAATAGTCACACTGGTGGTTTTTTTCTGAAGATACAGCAACATTTAAAAGGAAATTTATTCATTTATTCATAAGGCCAAATGACCTGCGGTTTTTAGATACAATAAGAAATTATGAGCAATTGTAGCCTTGTCGGCAGGGTGTTGTATTCCAGTGTGCAGCTTTATGTTACACCACTGAGCTGTTAAACGTCTGAGTTCTTCCATGTGCTTACAGTAAACAGCATTCAGAAAACTGTCATCAAGATAATAGTACAGAAAATACTACTCTTTTTTGTATTTATATCATCTCTGTTACTATCTGTGCAACAACTTCATGAGGTGGAATATGGTTCAGCCATATGCTGGATTCAAGGCTGCCAGTTTCTACTGCAAGGAAATTAATATGCAAAATCCCTGTTTTCAAAAGCTCTTTTATATATTTCAGTCCACAAAAGATTTTGCTAACTCAGCTGGTGATTTCAGTTAAGAAATTTGTTTAGAGCGTCCTGTTGGTAAAATCTAGGCAATTTTGCTTTACTTACAGCTTTACTTACGTACTTACAACTGCGAAACTGTGATTTTTTTATTCCTCACCCCCACCCCCCCCCGCCGCCCCAGCTGTTCCCATGCACTAGGTATGATGAAAGTGTATTTTCCTGTCAGTTCTCTCTTCATAATGCTGTGATTTGGAAAAGGTTTCTTATTTGAGAAAGGTATATACTTTTTATAGGCAACGAGAGTAAACTTAACTTTGGTCCTGCTGCTCCGACTTCCAGTAAAAGTGGGTTTCTGACAGCAGGTATCAAATTAACAGGAAATAATACTAGTACCTCTCCTCTTTCTGAAGGTAATCATACCATATTCTGCCATGGAATACTCTTTAACTGGCCTGTATTTTTCTGCAATGTCAAATCTAGAAATATTTGTTTAGCAGATTATTGGTAAGAAGATTTGGTAGTGTTGAAATCTACTTGAAGGTGACCAATATCCAGAGCAGAGCCTCTGCTAACAATATTAATTATGTCACCTAAAATTGCATAATATTATAGGATGGAGGGGAAGTAGGAGCTCAGCTAAACTAGCCTTCCACTCTGAGTGGGTCTAGTGGGTACAGATAGGTCTGAGCTAGGAACAGTCCCAGTCGTGTCAGAACTGAGATCCCTAAAGTGGTATTAAATAACATTATCTAATTTCCTCTTTAGAAGCGTGGAAAGTGCAATACTGTTTAAAAAACAATCAACAAAAAAACCCCACAAAACCAAAACAAAAAATAACCGAAGGCTTTGGGAACACATTAGAAACAGTTTTGTCATATTTTACTGAAATCTTGGTTATTCTTGTCAATCATATCTTAGGTAGTTTCCCGAAATAATTATAAATAACAAGTCCCTGGTTCCTGATGCATGTTACTATTTTTGTTACTACTTTTTGTTATTATTTTTATTGCTATTTTATGTTATTATTTTGTTACTACATTTTGTGTTACTATTTTTTGTGTAAAAGTCAATTCACTGGAGTAAAACTCTTCTAGAGGGTTAAGGAGACTTGTAGAAGCAATATTAGTATGATTTTTCTCCCAAGGTAAAGAAATCGAAGTCTCAGCCTTGTGACAGCAATGTCTTTCCCTCTGGCATGACTGTTGTAATTAGGCAAGCAGACCTGACAAAGTATTCTAGTGAGATATTATGAAATCTATAGTAACAACAGGTACTATCAGTCAGATTACCCTGAGGCGCAGAGTCAAGGGAAAAAAATAAAAACCAAAATAAAGCAAAAAACCCCACCTAAATATTTATTATTATGTCAAAGCAGCGGAGTTCCAAACTGTGATAGTGCATTATTTTGCTGCTGACATAGTCTACACACCTTTTTTTTAGAAAGTGAAATTACTGAAGTATAAGACCTAGTCTTCCTGTTCTGATGCTGCTTATATAATGCCATAATGAAAGGAAAAGTATAGAACTGAAGTGCTTTCAGGCTTAAGATAATTAAGTAGACAAGTGTTCGTGTTCTTTTCTTTAAATGTCAGATTCAGTTCTCATTATTTTAAGAACTTTAGTTAAAAAGTAATTGGTCAGGCATAACTTTCACCAGGCATTTTGGTCCCTGTGCCTGGGCTTTTCAAATGCTGATCCCAGCTATATTGTATTAGCATTCTTATTAATGCAAGAAGTGGTATGGTGTCACTTCTCTCTTATTTTTGCTATCAGTGAAAAGGTTACTGGCGAAGTATTGCTCTTGCTTCTTGCATTTTCTGACTGTTTTCAATTTTAGCTTTGTCAATTTTAGGATTGTCAACTTTGCTTAGAGTTAAAGATGAGTTTCATATTGAAATAAACTGTAAAATACAACCAGTTAAAATCCATTCATCTTTCTTTGAATTTTACAATTTTTTTTAATGTGTATTATTTGAAATTTGTTAGAGACTATTTAAAGAACAACTGTGTTTTTCCTTATCCTGTAATGTATTTGCTATAAGAATTTACAGCAGAATATTTTGTTTATTTTAACTTTGTCTGGAATGTAGAATTTCTGATATCAGTGTATTTTTCTGGGATAAAATATGCCATAAGTAAAGGACAGATGGAATTTCAGATGTGACAGGGCTGTGGGGTTTAACAGAAACCGAATTCATTTGAAAGGGAATATTTTTACCCACATGATAACATCTGACTTTGCTATTCCCCTTGATAAAGTGCTATTCAACAGACTGACTTCTCTTGCAACATAATTTTTATTTTATTCAGTTGCAGAAGCCTTTAACTGAGCAACCCACATATCCTATTTGATAGTTTAAATGCTAAGAAACTTACTGTTGATTGCTGCACATACAGCAATATCGTGAAAAAGTACAAGAGTCTAGTATTTAAGTTCCCATTCTACTTGCTTTTATGGATGCAGAAACTTAAGAAGAGTGAAAGAAGAGTGAAAGGCAATATAGCTTTCCATAGACTGGGCAGATACAGAGCTGCTCCTGCTGGAAATCTGTGTTCTGAGGACTGTGTCTTGCATGAAGAAACAGAAAATAGGTAGAGCAACCAGGAAAAAACAAGAATTTGGACCTCCCTGTGTACAGTTGTATGCGCTTGTTAAGCAGATTTCATTTCTTTATTCTGGGGGGGTGCAATCTACAGTTCTGTAGACTCTAGTCATCTTCACAAAATTCCTGTGCTATCCATTCCAGATTTCTCGTCGTGTTTTGCAAGAGCATCTGTCCCACTTCAGGGTGCTACTTGGTTAGCACTGGCCTCTGAATGCGGTGGGTCGCTGCCAGATACCTAAGCATTGGGGTTGTTGGAGAGCAGAGAATGTTACTCTTGCAGGAGTACTGCTGTCACGTTCAGGCCTGTGTCTGTGCAAGGAGTGGTATATCAAATCATATTCTAATCCAGAGTGTCTGTTTTAGCAGTGGACAAGAGTGCTTTAAAATCTCTGTTCATGAAAAACATAATTTTCCCCTCAATAGCACAGTTATTTGGAGTGAAACAAAACAGTTGTGTCTAAAGTATGCATCACAGGAATGTAGAGAAAGAGATGATTGACTTTTCCAGCTGGAATATAATTCAGAGGAAAATAGTGAGTACAACAGAGAAAAGTGGATGGGATGAGAGTGCTCAACCTAATGCTCCTTTCTACAGTGATCTCTGTTACAAAATATTTTAATGGTCTCTATGTGGTTGCATTTCACTTCCAAACTCTCTCCCAAAATAAGGAAATGAAGTACTTCCCAAGATGCAAGCATGTGAAGTCAGTACAGTTCTATGGTGGTAGAAATCTCTTCCTAATTTTGTGAACTTTGGAGTTTTAATTTTGNAAAAGAAAAGAAATTACTTTTGTAAAAGACAGAGAACTGACGTTTAAAGGCAGTAATTGCACTTTCTTAAAGGCAGAAATATTTTTACAATCTCTGTGTATGTGTCAAGAAATTACTTCAGAGTTTCTAAAATTGTTATCCTTCCAAATTTGCTGAGTTTCCTGAGGGTATGACAGGAGTAAGCTCTATTACCTGTGTAAAACTATCTTGTAGAAACCTGAGTGCACTTGGAAGGAAGCACCCCTTTAGATGATGTGGCACTCGATAATAAATACTAAACCATTGTAGCTTCAGTTAAACAGTGTCTCATGACTGTGACCTAAAGATGACCATCCTGATTAGTGTTGCCTCTCTCTAAGTGATTGTTGAATAATGCCAGTATTTTGAATAATATAGGAAGGAATATTCAGTCGTTGATATTAGAATAATGTTTTCACATTCACAACTGGAGAAATTGACATGATTTTATTGAAGACAACGTCCACAACTTGAAAAGATTGTGAGATACCAAGAAGTAACTCTGCTATTGCAAATGAGTTTTGTGTGGAAATAAGATGCTATTAAAGTAAAAGTCAGAAATATAAAGGAAAGTAGATCACAATCAGTTTACCTGTTGAGGGATTTTTGATGGAACATTCTGTTTCAAATTAAACAGTCGATAGTAGAGTTTTAGAGAAAGTTTTTTGCTTTTCACAGGAATGTGTAATTATTCTTGAAAAACAAAATATCAAAATTATGTGAAATTAAAGCAGCTTCCTAGTAAATAACAGGAATTTCATGCTGATGATAGTTCACGGTATCTTCAGCAGTCTGTTCTGTGAAGCGGTGGATGTGTTACGTCTAACATGGAGGATGTAGTCTGTAGTATGACCATGAAATCCGGTGTGTAAATCTGTGTTTGAAAGCTGCATAATAGTATAAGTGAGTCACTGAGATAGTGTTTCTGACAGATGGACAAAAATATACTCCTTGTTCCCTGAAAAAAAGTCTTTCACAACGATGTTTTTGGCAGAGTTAATACTTTTCAGGGATGCATGACCACTAACTGTCACTCACCAAAAAAAGGAGAGTAATTATTTTTATTTTTTTACATTAACTGTATCTAAAATGATTGCCCAAGAAGCAGAGCATGATAGCTTATTTTCTGAGTAATAGGGTTCAAAAATAATCAATAGATACTACTTTTTCCTTATACCTGCTAAACAGCTCAAGTTGTTTCTTGAGAGAAAACTATACCTTCAGTTGCTTTACATGCATATATCCCTCAAGGGTAATCCAGAATACAAACAATCTGCAGAAATTTGATGAAATTTGGTGAGTCTAATTAATTCTCTATCCAACAAGAATTCCTTTGTCAAGCTTGTCAGTATGGAAGCAGGACACGAGCTGGAAAACATTGATAAAATATGACAAAGAACTTTTGGTGTGTTTGATGTGTCATTCAAATGTAAACAAATGCTGCTGCAGAAAGCAAAAATGTTCAGCAGGGAGATGGAAAACAGTGGAATATGCCTTCCCAAAACAAAAAAAAAAGCAAGAAGACCATGTCAGACCTGCTTTCCTTCTGCGCTTCCCAAGAATGTTGTGCAAAACACTTGCTTTTTATTTTTCAGCTGAAGCTCTAAGTGTACTACATTCAAAATAAACATTGAATAGACACCAGAAACTTTGAAGAGCAATTTCTGGGTTATGTCTAGTAGGACTGAAGTCAACAACTATCTCATTAGCTGTTCAGAGGAATATTGAGGCAGGTGCAATGCACAATAATGTGTTAACCTGAATCTTCCGAAGCAAAGGATGTATCTGTTTATTCCAGATGGCACTGGGGCAATTCAGTAGTACTCACTAAATCAAATCAATTTGCTTCAGAAGAGTTGGAGTGAAAAGCATTTCTTCTGCTGACATTTTTGAAATGTATCTGAAAAATACCAGACTGCCTGTTTCTTAGTGTCAGGCACTTCCATTTTGTGCTTGAGAGAAGGATTTTTTTTTCCTTTTTTGGGGAAAAAACATCCCTCAGAGTGTAGGATTTTACTGAACAAATACATAAGCTTTTAAAGTAGAATGAACATGGAAATGTTGCAACATGGGGGAAGTATAATGTAGCTGTACATTTTGATTAGTATGAGAAAATGAATGATATGTTGGCTATAAGAACAGAATTTCATACTTTCTAGGAATGATCTAAAAAATTGAGAATTTTTTCAACAGTCTGTATCAGTATTTCATCCAAATTTACGATTTCCATTAAGTTATTCAAGACTTCTAGTTTTGATATAGCAACTTGCCTTACCAGCTAACAGAGGATAATTAGAGCAGTGCCTGATGTCCTGTGTGTTTTTGGTAGCCTTTTGTTTCAATTTAGGAAACCAAGACAGAAGTCACTTTCTTAATGTAACTGCAGCGCTTGAAATTCTTTAACTGTTGACAAAGCGCAAAGGTCTCTGTGTATTAATGGCCAGTAATAACACATGCTTCTGAAGGAACTGTTATGATTTGCTTTAGCATTTTTTTTCAGGTATACTGAAATAGAAGATTGAAAAAAGCCTTAAATACTAGCCAGTGAGTTTGTTTCTTCTCTTGCTCTTTTAACACTAAGTTCTTCTGTTAGAAGACTGATATGTGGATCATTTCTCCATATCTCTCCAACCACCCATCCTGTCTCCCATTGAAATATACATTAAGCTCATCTATTGTGAAATAAGTCCTCTGAAATCTCTGCAAAACAGATTTACAGGTGTAATGGATTGAATTAAAATTCAGAGTGATGTGCTTTTTAAAAATACTTGGTGAAAATAGTTAATCCTGATGAAAGGTATAAATACCTTGCCTGAAGCAAAGATAACTTTGAACTATAAATAATGTAATACATTTTAATCAGTTTTACTGCAACAATTTTTATCTGTAAAATAACTTATCTTGGAAGCTCTTTTCAAGTAAGTTGAAAGAAGTATATAATTTGCTTGAATAGAATTTTAGTAGTGAAATCTCCTTAGTTTGCAAGCTAGACAAGCTTATAATGGTGTACTCTTTTACGACTTACTGAGTAGCTGCCCAAAGTAGTATAGAAAGTACAAGTTTAGTTGCCAGTTTATTTCTTGTCAAGATAGTGCTTATGGACCAGATCTATGCAGAAAAAAAAAATCAGTTTTGGCAGACAATCACCAAAATATTATGTACTGTTGAGGCTTGTTGCTCCTGCATATAATAGAATGATGATACCTAACACAATTTAAAATAACTGTGCAGAGAGTTGGTATTTTGGCATTTGAACTGAAAGTTTTGATTCATGTGTAAGTCACTGGAGTTTCTAGGATTCTTTCTTCACCAGTTAATATAATTTAACAAAGATAAAACTTTGTAGCTAATAGAAAGTTTAGTACAGATCCTCTGCTGTGTTCAAAATATACTCCTTCCCCACTAGAAAAAAAAATAAAATGCATCCTTGTAAAGACTTTAGCAGGGTGTAACTGTTACGCTGATCATCTTCAGCTAAGCTCATTTCATATTCAAATCACTGATCTGAGCTAAACTACCTTCTTCTTCCTGAATGCCAGCATTCTTACAAGTTTTCAGACTGATAAAGAAGGAGATTCCCCCCACCGACCTTACCCTTCTCCCAGAACAAAACAAAACAAACCCAGAAAAGAAAAACCAACCCAAACCAACTACCAGTTAGAAGAGAAGCAACATGCTGTGCGGAAGCTTGCCATTTTTAAACTGGAAACTAATGGGATTCATTCTTTACTGTCTAGTTACTCGTATGATACTTTGTGGGCTTTGGAAAGGTGATATGAAAACACTAATGTCACCAGTGTCTATACTTTGGAACACGTGATAGGTTTGTACAACTGCTTTACTTCATTTTGAATTGTACAATTCAAAATGCCAGTGTTTTAAAGTATTTTTTGCCATAAAATTCTAGTATTTTGTATCATTTGGGGTTTTGGAACAAGTTTGGAATAACAGACTGCTGAAGTTTGTCCAGTATGAATACAGAGAACTGATGTCAGGATGAAGATGAAGGCAATCAATGGTATCGTTCTCTGTTGTGTGCTCCTGACACTGTAACCCAGTACACTTCAGAATCTGCAGAGCACAGATGAGACCTTTGAAGAAATAAAACTTAATACATAGACACAGAGAATTTATTTTTATGTTAAATAACTTGAACTGTTATTTGAGCTTTCTACCATGGATTCCAGTTTGTCAGGTCATCCTGTTAGTATCCCTGTTCTATTTTTCCACCTAAAACACTTTTTTCTATGCCAGCTTCTTGATACATTTTAGTCTTCTTTATTTTTCTAACTTTCTATTAAATTTTTATATTAACATGAGATCACTCTAACTTCAGTAGCTGCTTCTCAGTGTTAATTTCTATACTTTAATTACGTATCCACCTTACCATTTTCATCATTCTGTGATGAGAAACATCTTCCTGTGCAACAAGCTACCCAATTAGTTTATAAGTGCTTTATTTTTTAATTTGCAAAGTGTTGTAGTTTGTTGAGGTGCTATATAGAAGAAACTGAATGAAGGCATATGCTAGATGTAATAAATTTCCAGTTCAGCCATAGTGTGTTACCACAATTAGCAAGGGATCAATTTTTAGTGTAGATTTTCCAAAAAGTGTAGACTTTTTGTAGTAGTTGTCTTGTAGTTTGATGTAACTTTCAGTTGTGGATCTGACTGTAAGGTCATTATACAGTTTTTCAGCACCCACTATAGCGTCTCTTGGTTCCCAGCAAGGGCCTCTGGCCAATAAACCCAAGTATGTAGCAGAACGACTCATATCACTTCTGTCAATGAATCTGAAAGATTTCTCATTTAATACTTGATTTACAATAGTTAGCATAATGGACAGTCTCATTGACAATGGAAAAACTTTTTTTGAATGATTGTGAAATAACACTACTGAATTTATCAAGGAATAAAACTGACATAAAATATTCATGTTTTCTCTTGTTATTTGCCTTATCTCTTGAAATATCATAAAATACTTATGCTTAGCTTCATCTGCTAGTAAAACCATCATGCTGGCTGTTATACTAGAAATTGAAGGCAGTAAAATTCTGTGTCAAACAACTGCATAGAGAAAAGGCCTTTGTTTGTAGAAAAATGCCAATGAATATTTGCTTTCATTTGCAGTCAGTTCAGGTGCCTGTATAGTTTTGATGGAGCTCCATTTATTCAAAAGGAAGGGCTTTTGCACAGTTTATGCCAAGGACTTTATGGATAATTAATTGTAATGGATACCTTAAAGCTGAAAGCACTTCATTTGTGCTGTCATGTGCATTTGGGATAGTATTGAAATGGGTTTCCTTTTTATACATTATGTGAGGAATTAGATAACGGCTAGCTTGCATGTAAATGAGACCAGCCACTGCATTCACTGTAGCAAGAGATTTCACACCATAAAGCCACTACTATTTAATTGTGCACATGGACTACAAAAATGCTTAATCCAAACACTTAATGACATAATTGTTTAAATGAAGCACGCGTATTCAATACAGCAAATACTAAAAATTTTAAGTTGGAATTTAGACTTGAATTTTCTAAACAAGAGTTTTGAGCTGAAGCGGTGAAGCACAACCCTTTTTGTAAGGGTTATATTTTTAAAGTAGACAAATAAATGTCTATTAGTTGAGAATGTAACATAAAAGTGTTGCTGAACTTGGGTTTATCGTTCTGTTGCTTTGGCACTTGTTCTACTGAACTAATTACTCTTCTTCCCTCTTGTGTCATAACCATGGCATGTTTTTCCTAAGCTGCTTTTAGCTAGAAACTGTAAGAACCCTTAATGTACTTCAGATTATAAGCAAAATCTTCATTTCAGTTTTGATTGTTGATCTAAATCCATTTCCATTGAACTGAGCACTAAGAAGTTTAGAATTGGTTTCATGGTTTCAAAAGTGCAACAGTAAAAGCTCTTCCTTATATTTTACTGCACTGTGCAAAAGAAAGCTACTCTGCCACCTTGATTTCTGAGCTGGCTGCTGATGTCACACTGGGGTGTTTTTTTTTCAGAGGATCAAATATGTTGCCAACTGATCTGTCATTCCATTCTTATTTAAAGGAATGTAAGAAATTGTATTTATCCTGTTTTTTACCTCTTTTATTTTTCTGTAAAGTTTTTGTGGTTGTGGTGCAGCAAGAGCTTTTTTAAAAATGTGCTGTGGTAAAGGAGTTCACTTTGAAAGCAATGTATCAGAAAATACCAGTCCATGAATGTCCTGTGCAGGCAAAAGTTCTCTAAGTTAGTTTTGTTCTCAGGTGCTGGACTGGAAATTAATAAAGTGTCTGTCTGCAAAAATGTTCTTTGATACAGCTAATGGAAGCCAACTTTGCATGCTGAGTTTGTGTAGAATATTTGAGGAAACTGAATTGATCTCAAATAGATAAAATACAAGAAAAATGGTATAAAATTGCAAATTCACATTTCATTTATCATAATAAATGGAACCATTGGTAAATTCTCTGAGTTTTCTGTATTCTAAGAAGCTGTTTTTATTCTCATAAAAACCTACCTCTAGAGTTGTCAAGCTCAGTGGGTATTTTGGGGGTGCTGACTTTTTAGAAATGTTGTAGGTAGATCCACTGTAAACACCTGTGATTGACTCGGTCAATCAAAGCAGCATTAGAAGTGGAAAGCAGTCAGCCTGAACGCTGAGGTTGAAGGTAAGCAAGCAAATTCGTTTGTTTTTGGTTTTGGTTTTTTTTTTTGTGTTTTTTTTTTTCCCCCCCAAGTGTGGCAGAAAGCATGTTGTTTTCCTTAAATTGCTGTGGTGACAGCAGCATGAAAATGTGTCCCCAAAGCCAGGATGTAGCCTGCAGACCTCTATGAGTTCAAAGAAAGACAGATTACTGTTTCTGAAGAATGACAAAAGCCTAACTTCCACAGTTGCTGGTAATTTCAGAGGCTTTCACAGTGCTCATCACCCAGGTCCAGAGAAGATTTTGGCAGAAGATTCAAATAGTGATATTGATGCACCTTCCTTTGTCGAGAAGTCACAGGACATAAGATCCCGAAGACCTGCTGCTAGGCAACTAAAATAACAAGCCAAGTCACTGGAGAGACTGCAGCTGGCAGTGACCTAGCAATGGGATTCAGCATCAGAAACAACACTTGAAGGAGGAGAACAGATGGGAGAGTAAACTCATTAAGTCATCTGGTAAACTCAAATTTAAGGAGAATTCTGAACTTCTGTTCAGATGCACAGAAGAATCTACTACTGATAACAATGCCTGTTAAAGAATTGCCACACTGGATAGACTGTAGGGTATCTTACCCTCTGCCATGCCTGTGACAGATCTCCTGCAGATTTTGGGAGGAACAGCTCTTCAGCCAGCTCTCTGTGGGGTGCACTGGGAACCTGAGTGGCAGTGTACTGCGTTCTGATTTTCAGTATGTGGCTCCTTTGCTCAGGATAGAACTGCAGGGAGTCATGGTTTTGGAAGGAATTAAGACATTTGAATTACACTAATGTACAGGTGGTAAATAATACTGACCTGAGATACGCATACTTCTGAGTACATAATATAGTATCATATAGTTGGAGAACATTAGTACATCCTTTGGTCAGTCCTCTTTCTTTACCTATCTGCTGCAAGCCAAACGCAACTCCTGTATGGACACTAAGTAATTTGATGTTCTAGTGCTATTCAAGATAACATACTTTAAATGCTCCTGTTAAAATATTTCATTTGGCACTAAAATAATTCATTTTCTTTGAATGTATCTATGAAGTAAAATGTAAAATTGCAGAAGCTTTAATAGATTCTTGAAAGTGAATATGTGTTTCAGTGACTAAAACAAGAACCTTAAAAGCAGTATTTCACAAGTATTCTACCTTTCCTCAGGGAGTATGTGAATATAATATTGGAGTAATTTAAATTGGAGTCAGCTTTCAGGTCATTAACTATTAAATGTACTCATCTGCAGTAGTATCTGCACAATCGAGTGGTATAGGGAAAACAGACTGTGACTTAGCAAGCAACTAGTTTATTAAGGCAAAGTTTAGTAACTTTTATAGCAGTGGCCTACTGATAGCTGAGTGGCGTATTCAGTGGAAAAACTAATGAGAGATTAAGTTCTTAAAAGAGAGCTTCTTCCCTTCTTGCTGTTGGAAGGGAAAAACAATCCGAACAACTAATTGGACATAATAGAAGTTTCAAGGATTTGAAAATAGAACTGATAACATGCAAGTAGCTGTTGTTATTATTATTGCTAATTATCTTTTGTTACCAGTGTAACAGGTGGTTTCTTGAATCACAGAGAGGAAAAACAGCTAGGAAGTGGTCTTTATTTAGACAGAAGTCTGGTGTCCATAGAGATATTTCAAACATCTAATTAATCCACTGATGAGTGCGTCAGACAGACTAGGACATTTTAAGGTAGAACTGTGATTAGTTTGTGAGAAGAATCTGGTGGGTTTTGTTGTTTTTTGTTTTTGGTTGTTTTTTTTTTTCACATTAGTAAACACAATTCAGACTAACAAAAGTATCTTGTTAAACTCCATCAGTTGTTTGCAGCTCATCATTCTATCAGCCAGTCTGAACTTTAATAGCCTTTATTTGCATCCTTTTATCCTGTTCCTTCAAGATTTTAATGAATTCATGCATGAACCTTGGAGTTGAAATTTAAAAGAGGAGACAAGCTTTCTGGGCACCCTCTACCCCCTTCAATTTCTAAGGGAGAAAATTGCACTGCTGGTAGATGGTGGAGTGAAAGGGAGATGGGTGGAGAAGAATCAGTGGGAAAGCTGAAGGTACATTGATTTACATATATTTACTTCATTGTATTTGGAAAGCATTCCTGTGATGCCATGGAATGGTGGAAACTTAGTGATTATAGCAGGCATAAGAGTCTGTGCCAGTTAGCTTTGCTTACTTGTGGCTGTGGCCAGCAACCTCTCACTTTAATCTACGGCTGAGGCTGGGTAGGGAATTTCCAGGATGGAGAAGTAGTAAAAAAAGATAGGGAAGATGGGGCTTGTTTTGTAGTGGTTTTTTTTGGAGGGGGAATTGTTTGGGTGATTTTGATTTTTGGGGGGGAAGGAGGGGACTGGGTTGTTTGCAGTTTTGTTTGGTTTTTTTTTTGTTTTGTTTTGTTTTGTTTTTTGTTTCATTTATTTTTTTAAACAGTCTCCTGAGAGAATGGATTTGAGAGTCCTCTTTATGTAGAAGGTCCCTTTCCAGTAATGGGTGTGCATGGCACATTACTGAAGAATTAAGCGTCTGAAATAGTTGGCTGAGCAGCTAGCAGAGCAAGAGAAGTGTTGCATGGGCAAGAGGAACCACGGGAATGACTGAATCTCATTTGACATAGTCTTAATTATTGATTTTTATTTTTTATCTTTTTGGCAACTTGCTTTCTCTTACATCTCTAGATCAAGCCATATCTTTAACATGTCGCCCTTCATTCTTGCTTCTGTTAGTACTACCTCTGTGTAAACGTTGTTGTTGGCCACTGTAATGTTTATTACTCATTTTATAATTCAATGAAGGAAGCTGAGGCTCTGAAATTCAGGAAGCCTTGAGTCAGCCAGTGAATAATTGTGTACTATGTTACTGCAGTTCAGACAGAAAAGCAAGAGAATGTGTTACCTGGACAAACGGCAGACCAGAGACTTTACCATCTATGCTTAGCTCCTTTTTCAGGAATTGTACCACCTGGTCTCCATTCTATGAGCAAGAAAGACGAACCTTTTACAGGGAGATTCTCCTGTACTTTTAGATACTGCCTTGAGCTCAGGCTGAGCAGTGCGTTCTGGAGGTAGAAGTGTTTCTGGGAAGCAGAGCAGGTAGAAAGCTAAGGAAATTCAAACCTATCCATGTGGAGGGAAAGATACTGAAGTCTCTCCACAGCCCTAGTTGATTTTTTTTTGTTTTTTTTTTTTTTTTTTTTTTTTTTTTTTTTTTTTTTTGTCAGAGGATGCTGTGCTTTTGCCCCAAATCCATGGCTTCTCTGAGAGGACTTCCTTTAGATGGAGGTGCTATCTGGGATGTCAGGTACTTTGTAGAGGTGACCTGGTAACCTACTGTTGTAAGTGGAATTCTGATTGTACTTGATTTTAAAGACTGGGAAGTATAGCTCATTCTGGGATAGCAAATTCTGCCTTTTGTTTTTGTAGATTCTTCTTTCCCACTGGCATTGCAGTGTGGGGGAAAATGCCATAAAGATGTCTTCACAACCTTTCTCTGTGGCTTCTTCTGTAGAAATTCAGCAGCTTTCTAGTGTATTGCTCAGAGCTGCTTTTGCTAAAGAACATGCGAATTAGTAACATTTTAAATGGGCTTACATATCTGTGCTCTTACTACCTTATGAATAATGAAAAAAAATGAAAATGGGAAAATCATTATGTAGTGGCAAATTTAAGAGAGTTATAATTGTTGTAAAGGTTCCAGGAAGAGGGTTATGTTGTTGTTGGTATTTCAGTTGGGCTGGTACTAATGAAGGGGACAGGAATGAAATCTGTGTTAGGAGATAAGCAATCGATGCAAGCTAGATCAGAAGAGAAGCAGAGATTAACTGAATGCATGCTTGCAGAAGTCTGAAGTGGTATCTTTATATGAAGCAAATGGAACAGCTGTAAGTAGTGATGCTCAAGACTATGCTTTTAGTGGAGATTGTTCTATGAACACTTTCATTGTCCCATTGAGGACATCCTTTGACACTCACAGGCCTGTGACCTCTCTGTAATAATGAAAATTGTTTACAGACAAATGTAATACAATTAACAGACTTTTTAATATTTTTTTGTTGTTGTATGTCAGTGCAGTTTCTCAGTTGGGAAGAGCCTGGTGAACTGAGCACTGTGTGACTAATGAGCTGTCTGTGGAACATCTGCAGTCTGAATACCTGCATCTCCACTGAAAATAGTCTGGGATCCTGTGCCGTAATGAAACTTTGGACCACAGACCTAGAAAAGGTTATCCTGTCATTTCTACTAAATTGGCTGCTGGCTTATTTTTTTACAATACCTTTCTTTTGTGCTTGGATAATCCTGACCTGGCACAGTCTATTCAACTGTATTCTGGCTAATTTTTCCCTAATGCAAACTCAAGTCAAACAGCTACCTCTTTAAAGATGATGCTGTGCTAATTTTTCTTTCTTGTATTTTTTTTTTCTTCTCCAGGTTTTTTCTAGTGTCAAACACTTCCTTGTCAGTAAGTTATTTGAAATTACATTAAAATAATTACTGTCCTTAATTAATCATCAGTCTTTAATAGTAATAAAAATATTAATAACAAATATTATTCCTAAAGTCAAGGACTGTGTTGTTCTTAGGAACTGAACATTGTTCAATTGGTTAATCATGTACAGGAGAGCTGTATGGCAACATTTTCAAGTGCTGAACCCATTACATAATGAAGAAGCTGAGTAGGATTTAACCCTAGTAAGCAGCCATAATATTTGAGACTGAATTGTATTTAAAAAAAATAAAAATGTGTTTCCACAGTTCATGTCCTAATCTCAGGAGACTTGTTTCTCTCCTTTGCCTTAGCCTGTTCATGTAACCTCATGTAAATCATTTGATCTCTTGACACCTTCCACTGTCTGTTATACATAGTTTACTGCCCAACAGGAGTTTTGGAGTATAATGTCAAAAATAACTGTTTACTCAGTTACTATAGTAACAAAAGCTGTATATGTAACTAAGATTGCTTCCTTCTTTTCCAGTAATTATTTTAAATAGCCTTTCATACATTAGTTTCCCAAAGTAAGCATATGATAGATTGCATTGTACTTGTGTTGTTGGATAGTTATTTCAGTTTTGGGTGCTTGTAACCCAGAACAGCAGCTGCTTTAGGATGACAGTTTCAGGTCGTAGTACCTCAAGATTTCACTTCAGTGCAAGTGTGATTGTGTCATTCCATTCATGTTTGTTTGTGATAGATTAATCAATACAGTAAAGCTTGAACTAAATACTGAGAAAATGTGATCTGTGAACAAATTGGAGGAACTGAATAATTCAGTCTGCCCCAAAGCTGAGGAAATACTGGGTACATATTTTAATAATAATAATGATAGTTGTATTTCAACCTGGAAAGTGTAAGAAAAGGTGTCATTCAAGTGTATCTTGTAGTTATCTTTTATTACTACTTCTTGAAAGCATAACTGCAACTGATCGCCAAAGATTATCATCTTTTACTTATTTAAATGTAAGGAACAAGCTGCTTCAAGTCGATTACAGTCATTATTAGATGCCAGTACCTGGCAAAATTATTTGTATTTTTATCATTCCTAAATTCCTTCTTTTGATTTTATATTGAAAATCAGAAGTAATCTCTCAAGTGTTTTATTAGCACACTGTATATTTTTAACAATGAAATGCAGACTTTATTTCTGAGAATGCAACTTGTTGAGTGATTTATAGGACTAACATCACTAAACTCAGCAAACACATTATGTGCTACGACTTCCTTTTGAGAAGCAAATAACACTTTATGTTATCAAATAGTCGTAAAGCTTGCAATCATAAACCTATCCAGTGCTGTTAGCTAATCAGAATCATTCTTCCATGGATAATATTTTCAGATAATGTTTTAGTAAATTGCATGTTTTATTGCTCCTGTAACACAGTAACCATCCTTTCCTCTATGATTCACAGACAGGGCACGTGAACAAGTCTCTTTAGAATGCGTAAATCTTTGAAAAGGTATTGCCCTCTTCCACTATGTAAATTAATTTGAAAATTCAATTTCATTGCTAATGAATTGACTAAAAAGTAAAAGTCTTAAATTAGGGGGGTGTGGGGGGGAGAGAGGGGGAAAGATGATCAAGATAAAAATCAGTACTCAAAGCTATAATCAACCCTGAAGACTTAAGACTTGCATTAACATTTCTGCTATTGCCAGTTTCCATTTATTTGCTTTTGCAGTCTTGTCCTATGGCATACACTGACTTTCAGTTTTTCAGTTTCTCCTAGAAAGCTTAATGCATGCAGCAGACAGTCAAATGAGGGATACTCAATACTTCAGCTCATTTTCTTTCTTACAGAAAAGGGTTGGGAATCCTAATTAGAAATGTAGAACTGGATGGTGAACAATGAAAGATACTGTAAAACACAGATACCATCCTTAATCCATCCTCCATCTTGCTCATCTTGTTGCTTCTCACCTTTCCTCTGCTAGGGACAGAGGTGGAAACAAAGGTGAAGTACAAGCCTTTGACTGCTTTACTGATTGTCCTGTGCTCTTTAAAAGGTCTTTGTTTAATTTTATAAGCTGCTGATGAGAGAAGGATATGCTAACTTGGTAAGAAACTTGCTGGCTTTTTTTTTTTTTTCCAGATTCTTGTACCAGAAATTTATACTGTGGCTGAGCTGCGCATGGTCTGAATGTACGCCATTTCTGCATTCCCAGGTAAGAAGGAGGAGGCCATCTAGCAAATATTAATAACTTCTTTCTATGGGGTTTTGTAGCTAATGTGTTCTTTCCCATAAAGGAATGACACTCAACACCTGAATATGGGATTAGTACTGCTGACTTGAATGGCTATTTCTGCTGAACCCATTACTAATCTTAAAAGCTCCCTTCCCTGTAGCCAGCAGGAAATGAGGCATGCTGTTGAGGAGAGAACCTGGAGAGATATGTGAAATAGATTCTGAGTGCTTGAGGCTAGGGAAGTCAGTTGGAGAATAAAGGATATCTAAAATGGCAGGAGTAACTATGACTCTTTTAAAATGGGATCATAGTTGCTAGCTGGGCTCTGCTGCAGAGGCAAGACTCCTTCGTCTCCTCTCCTGCTGCATCCGCTTTGGGGTAACCAAGATAGACTCTGCCCCGGTATATTTGCAGTTATAATTGGTCCCTCTCTGTTCACTGGCTTCACTGATCACTTGATGTGTTTACTTTAGGTGAAACCAAATTTTGGCAATAGATCCTACAGATCATTGTGTAGAGTTTGTGCATGTAATTGTGTGCATGTAATTGTAGTTGGTTAAAATCTGGAAATTGAGGGTGGGCTCTCTGGCTTATGTTTGTCCTTGCATTGTCTATGGCATTATGGTCTATTTGGCGGGTGTTGCTTTCATTTTGGTAGCCACTGAAACAAGTTCACTGGGCTTGCGGGATGACGTAGTCCCTAGAAATATCAGGGACTGCCAAAGAATGGTGGAAGAAGTGATGGACCTCTTTGGACTGGAGTCTACTAACTCAGGCTTTGTGATTTGGAATGGTGTTATTCTTCCACCAGGAGTGACTGGCCCAGACAGATTACCAGAGGTGTATGAGATTACCACCTCCCTGACTCTTTGGGGCACTGATAACAACCCATATGCAACTGGCTAGGCTTCTTTAAGGTCTTTGGTATGGTCCCCCACAGCATTCTTGCTGCAAAACTGAGGAAATGTAGGTTTGATGGATGGACTGTTAAATGAATAAGGAATTGACTGGATGGCCATATCCAGAGTTACAGTCTATGATTCAATGTCCAAATAGAAGCCAGTTATGAATGGTGTCACTAAAAGGTCTATACTGGGACTAATACTTTTTAATATCTTCATCAACAATGTAGTGGGGTTGAGGGCACCCTCAGCAAGTTTCTAGACAACACCAAGCTGAGTGGTGCAGTTGATTCACTAGAGGGAAGGGATGCCATCCAGAGGGATCTTGACAGGCTTGAGGAGTGTCCCTGTGCAAACCTCATGAAGTTAAATAAGGCCAAGTTCAAGGTCTCTGTGATTCTGTGACTGGAGGATTGGAGGCCTGTTGGAAGGAAGGAGGGTAGAAGGGATAGTAGGTAAAAACTAAAAAGGACTTGGTAATCGTGACACATCGTCCTACTCACTGATAAAATCAACTGGCTTTACCTTGGTGGCTGGGTCACCTTGCTTAAACTGGAAAAGGTTCCAGAAAATTATATGTGTTCAATAAATGACTGCTATTAAATGGCTTCCTACCAGGCTCTTACAGTGTCTCAAAAAAATTAATAGTGCTTCTGTGTTTATTCTGAAAGTTATTAAATAATAATTCTATATTATTAGTGCAATTGTGCCCATATTAAAAAGAAGTAATTTACTTGAGATTTGATAAGAAAATGAGCTTTATTAAGGCTCTGTGAATAATTGTCCCAAGTGATTTATCTCATTTTAATAGTGCAGCAGCACATATATCTGCAATGTGTATTCTCATCATTAAAGACTTCTAAAACAAATATTTAAATATCTAATAATTGGAGACTTGAAATTTATTAGAATGTAGGTTTTGGGAAGGCTTAGAATGCTTTTAATGTAACTTGACAGCCTGAAAAAATGTGCATTAAATCCATTATTGGAGTGCCTTAAAGGAAAATTACAAAGAGATGCAGCTTGGATTTTTCCTTTACTTCTGCCTTCCAAGTCTGAACTGAATTGTGCTGTGGTTAGTCTTTACTAAACTGTTTGGAACAAAAAAAGGATGTGGAATCTTGATATATTTTTTGCCTTCCCCAATGCAGGGAAAACACATATAACTTGATTTAGATAGCAATGATTTTTGTAAGCATTCATGATCTATGTTTAGAAGGAGTTAGTGTTAAATGTGCCTAACTGATAAAAAAAATGATAGGTGGATAGATAAGCAAAACCACTGTTTGATCTGGAAAAACTCGTAGCAGAATCATAGCAGCTGAAGTTTAGGATAAAATCTTTCTGCTTGTTCTTCTGTTTTTGTACTCCCATACAGAGATGATAGTGGGCTGATATAGAGTCCCTAAAGAACCTAAGGATTGATTTTCATGATATTTGCACAGCCTGTATTAAGCACGAGTAGACAGGCAAAGAGTTAAATTCAAGAACACAAACTGTCTCTTTTTACTGCAGCCAACACCTGGTGATTGACCAAGAAAATTTAGACGTTTTTGGCAAAAAACAGTTTATTTTCTTTGGGGGAAAGAATAATGGATAATTTTATTCAACAAGTTTACTGAGATAGTTTGTGTTTCAGAATACTGAATTGGGACTGTAATTTATTATTAATTTTGTACAGGCTGCAGAACTGGAGGCTTTTAAGTCCTCTCTAAATATCAGTATTTTATAATTTTTGAGTGAGATGCATTTATTTTTCAGGATCACAGAAATTAATTTAAGCAAAAGCTTGAGCAGAATCAGTGAGAGTTTGGGGGGCCTGAGTGAGGGTCTTAGAGGGGTGAGAGATATTTGAGGCAGAGAGTCTAGTAGGGTTTGGATACGTGAGTACTTGAGCTGTAAGGCTTTGTATGTTGAGAAGGTTGTGGAGTTCTGAATGGAGGTAGAAATCTGGAGTGGTCAGTGGAGTTTGGAGTAAGTTCATGTGCAGTTCTGAGACACGCGAGTACCATTCTGAGCTTGTCACAAACCTGGGAGCCACAGATCTTCCTGTAATTTTTCAATGGTGTCTGTGTATTTTCCAAGCTGCCAGGAAGAGTTTGAGAGGGAGGGCTTGTGCCTACATCAGCATTTTTTCCCTAAGTGGGAACAGGAGAATGGAGAAGGCGTAAAAAAAAGAAAGCTTTCTATTCTTGTTGCCCCTAGCATCTTTGGGTCAGTATTGCAAAGTGTTGTATGTCTTTTCCTTCCTGGCAGCACTTCTTATCTGTGTCATCTCCTTTCATGACAGTATCAGGAGATACACAGAGCGGGATAAGAGATGATATCCACGTCTTACTGCTGCTCTAGACTGCTGCCGATGTTGCTTACACAGTGAACCAACCCTGATTATTACTTCTTAAAGAGACTTTCACTTGGTTACTGGAGGTACTTTAGCGGTAGCTTTCATTTCAGTTGTCATATATTTTCACAGCTTAATGACTAATGGCTGCTCATAATAGGCTAGTCTCAAATTGGACCAGATAAAGACACATCAGGTTATTTGTGCTATTTTTCCCCATTTAGCTTTAAAGATGGAGTTCTCTTAGCCTGCTGCTGTTTAGAAGAGTACATATTGACAAATGATGCTCTTTTAATGCTTTCTGACAATAACAGTGCTTTTTGCCAATTTCTGCTGTCAATAATAATGACTGTCTGTTAAAGCAAACAACTAATGAATGTCTCCAAGTGACCTTTCAGCAACTACTGTCAACATTAACTACTCTACAGCATTTTCACCTGCCCATGGAATTGCTGGTGTTTAATTTTGAGTGTATAAAGGTAACTGGCATTAACTGACAGTTGTATGTGGGGTAATTTGAATGACGTTGCTACTGCAACATCTGATCTAGTTCTGCAACTCGTGACAAACACTTGGGGTCACATTGACAGATGACTTCTATGGATAGGAGAAGTGCTTGCAGATTTCTCACATAAAAGGCAACTTAAAAGCACAAAAGAGTTGTTCTTCATGGCTTCATGTTAGTACAAATGCTTCTGCAAGACCTGGTGGCAGCATTAGTTTCTAAGGTAGAAAAAGAATATGTGTGCACAGTTTTGGCTGCTCTGAACTTTATATAAGGTCTAATTGGTTTGCAGCTCATTCTTTAATTTATCATTGCTTTTAAAATACTCTAGGATGCTATCCAGCATATGTTAAGATGAAGAAGGGGGAGTCACAGTCAGTGCTCTTTATCTACATGCATAGGAGAGAAAAATTGCTTGCTGTGTCCTACATTCCTAACTGACCAATCAACATCGACCGTGAGCATTAAGGAATGAGCTTTAGATGCTACTGGATCATGTTGTTCAAGGTCCCTTGAAACAACTGCAAGCATACACCTTCCTAGAAAATGCAGACTAAAATAAGATAAAGGGACTGGAAACTGGAACTGGGGAGTTAAAATTCCTGCTGAATGACAGACTTCCTGTAGGGCCGGTTGACCCTTTGTGTAATGCAACCCTTTGTAACAGAGGTACTGCTTCTTTATCATGTTAGTTTCTTTACTGTAAACAGTGTGACCTCACTTCATGCCCAAGCACCTACATGTAGCTTCCAACTCAAAATTAAAATGTGGTACAAACATTTGAAGGTAAACAATTAGCTCCCTCTGATTTGAAAAGAAACAAACATCCTGATGTTTAGAAACCCTGCTTTCCTTCTGATGTCAGAAGCCTCCTCTTCTTAGTACACTACATGTGTAATTAAAACTTAATACGTATGAAAAAAGTGTGGCCAGATGATTCAAACTTAATAAACAAATGAAATGCAGGCAATGGGGGTCTTGTGAGATAGGGTGCTCTATGATAATACGACATTGGGAATTGGAAATATATTTAATTGCTAAAGTATAAATATTTGCATATAAATAATTCTTACTAACTTGCTTTTCTTAACTATTTTAATTACAAACATTGTTTGGGTTTTTGTTAATTGTTTCTTAACTACAGGTTCTTTTTAGATGGCAAATAAAGTGTTTTTTTAAAGTTTTTCTTTTAATTTTTTATCACTGCATTTGAAATGTATCCTCTACTGCTAATATATAACCTTTGTTTAATTTCAGCACCCAGTGTCACAACTCTCATTTGTGCATTTGATTAGCAATGTTCCAATAATATTCAAAATCAAAAGTAGAGACAAAAAGAAGCCGCAGGAAGTATGGATACTAATTTCATGGCTACTTCAAAATATTTGTCTTTCTGCTCCAGGTGCTGCAGCAAAAAACAGCGCTGAATTGCTGCTTGTTTTAAGATAGTGTTTTGGAGAATTACACCTATGAATGGCAGCAAATTCAACAATCTAGAAGATATCTGGGCAAGTTACCATGCAGAAATCAAATGTGGCCATTATGAAGTGTTTCATTCTTCTCTGAACAAATAATTAGTTTTTTGGAAAACACGACATTTTGATCCATTTGCAAAACACTTGAAAGTCATTTGCATTGTTTCAAGCGGGATGAATTCAGATTCCTACTGGCATGAATTTAGCTGAAATGTAGGAGTTATCTTGTAATGTACAGTAAGTGTTCAACACAGCAGGCAAATAGGGATAACTTCTTTCAAGAGAAAACTTAGGCACAAGAAAATAGCAGGACTCTGGCCACGATTGAAACATCATCAGAACAGACTAGTGAAGACAAACACTTGTAAAGTGCCGAGCATTTGAAGTGGGTAGTTGAAGGAGGTCTTAAAGAAAGCATTGAGGCATTTTAGGAAGTTCTTGAACTATGGACTAATTAGGACACACCATATAATTTATTTAAGTATCTGTGCAACTGATTATCTTTTCCCATAGTTAATATAACTATTCATATATCAAAAATTAAGCATGCATCTAAGTGCTTTCAGAGTAGAACTGAAGTGGTCTATATTAAGGGGCTGTTGCCATGTAACATATTGTGATATTCAGTTTTATTTTACTATTTTCTTACTATTGGACTAATATAAATTAAAGAACTGTCCTCCTCCATCATCTCAGTCCCTGAACAGGAAACTGAAAACCTTTGGTATGACTTCTCTGTGTAACATAAAAAGAGAATTCCTGACTAAAATAGTTTCTAGTGCTGTGGTGTATAATATAAGAAAGCATGCTCTAAATTAATTATTCTCTGCAGAATTCATTATATTGAGAGTGAGGTAAGCTTTGATTTTTGATGCATTCATTTGAATAATACAACACAGACTATTGTGCCATTGAGTATTTTTTGCCATCAACACCTGGTTCTCCTGATACAAAAATGTGTTCACTTAAAATATTTTATTGTATGAGTTTTAATTGCATGCATATTCTTCATGTTATTTGTTGGACTAAGAGTACAATCTATCTCTTATTACCCATTGGCTTTTGACACTAAAAAGACAATTAAGAGTAGAACTTAATATTGAGAGGACGAGATGTTGATCATAAAAAGACCATAGAAACATTTTGTTAAACTGTCACACAATTGGTTAATGAGCTAACTGCTAAAAGTACTGTATGCAAAATCCATCAAAATCCTGAATGTTACCTATTTGGCTGATGATACAAATGTGAATTCATAGCCATAGTTTCCTAAAGATCAGGAAATTCAAAACGGTGACCAGTGTCCATAGGGTTTTTTTAATTAACCTCAAAAATATTTCTTTAGGAAACACTTTCCTTTTTCAGGCTGGTAAGTTAAGAACCAACTCATTCAATGCTTAAAGAGAAGAATTCCTGCAGAAGAAAAGGTTAACATTAATTTTCTATTCAAAACTCTGTTTCTTCTCCAAATCCAAAAGATAAGCACAGTTATACTACAGGGTCTAAGCTGCTTATTATCTACATGGCTGACCTTAGGAGAGGTGAAGTACACAATGAAGTTTTTATTCTGTGTGTGCAGACAGAATGAAAACAGTTAAGAAATACTGATTATTAGTAGGATATCTTAAATACAAACAGTAAAATTGTATGCTAGACTGGCTTCTTGGCAAATTACTGCAATGAGCAGATGGTTTTTCATTATCTGCTGTACAGAAATACAAGGTTTGCAACAGTATGTTTTGTATTGATGCTTATTCATCTGTGAGAGTAATTTTCAGGCTGCTTGTCCAGAAAACATTCTAAATCTTCCTTTGCATCTGCAGAACATCTGCTTATACTAGGATTGTCAATGTCAATATTTTATTGCTTGTAAGCTACAGGCTGTCTTAATGTCTTCCCAAAGCCAAAGAAATGAGTGTAAAATAGGATTTCAGGGCTTGGATCCAGGGTTTACTGTCTAGATGCATTCTTCACTTTGTAGGCAGTATAAAATCTTACTCAATACCCATTCTTCTCCTCGTAACATATGGTCTCAACAATTAGCACAGAAGAAAAGCATTTTCTCTTTGTAGCAGTTTACAAATGGTGGGAAAAAGATAGATTTAGTTTAGATATTTATGTAACCAATATGTTTGATGGCAAGAAAAATTGTAAACAATGAAAGGCCACATTATAAACAACTTAATAGGATGCATGACTCAGTTAATTACTCTAAAGAGGGAGGCAGAGGATTTCAAATCTAGAAAATGTAAATTTTTTTAAGATATAAATTGCCATATTTTTTCCAAAGCCTCAATATTAAAGTTACAGTAGATAAAAAGGTGCATTTTTCAGCTCCTTTATGTACTCAATATTCATTAATTCTTTTTGTGCCAATATTATTGCTGTTTTCTTCCAATTATCCCACCCCTCGTTGCTGACTTCCACTCCTGTCTGTCTATTGGAAGCGTAAGCCAATGCAATAAGTTTTTGAGGGCACATATGAAACAGCAGATGAGCACTGTCCATAATGTAATAGGTGTCAATAAACTAAGAACACCAGATAATTTTTGCAGTCTTTCTTCTTTGATGCCTCTTGAGTCTGTTGCTTCTAGAGATATTCCTGTTGGCTTGTTGAGATCTGAAAAATTACTGCCAGCAATCAGGTACATGGCAAACACAGTCATTCATATTCATAGGCAGTACCATGATCAAAAAGACCACTGTTTTAAAGCCTTCTAAAGACCAATTTTATTTCATTTTTTGTAAGGCTTTACTACTGGGCTGAACACCGTGGAAAAAGCAAAAGATTTTATGCACTTAGTCCAATTGATTACACTACCATTCATTTCACCAGTGTAAAATGTCAACTGTCTTGCTTTTATTCATGTAAAAAATAGAGCACTCAAACAACAGGGGCAATATATGTAAGTGCAAAGTCTTAAACCATATTCTTGTGGTATCTGTAATGTCTGCAACAAAGCTTAGACGTATGTACACAGTGTTCTGGCAGGACTCTCATTAGATTTGAGTAAAAAGCATTTTTTGTGTCCCGTACACCTTTGGGAATTAAAAAATGCTCCAGTTTTCGAAGTTCTGATAAAGGAGGATGCCTGGGGTTACTAATGTGTAAGTGCAGTGCTGAAGATTCGGACTCAGCTTTGAAAGAAACTATTCTGTTTCACTTAATCCAGACACGGGAAATGAATCCAACTGTAGATGGCTAGATGAGAATCCTAGCCATAGGATATGGGCTCAATATTTGTGGCCCATAGCAATGGGCAGATTTAATATCAAAGTTTTTTAAATAACTGAAGAGATAACATTTGAGAAAGCTTCACCAGTGGTTGCCTAATATTTATGGTATTTACGGGGGCTGTAGAAAAGTTAGGGCAAGTCTCTCTGACTTAGGCACAGGAATCCCATACATTTGTGAGGATAGCAGTTATTATATAGTATTTTCAACTATTGTCATTTCATGCTGTCATTTCCACTTTGAGAGATACTGAAGATTATTAGAAATGTTGTTAATGGTACCATGCTGGAGTGTGAATGTAGTTTGTCCATTTATTTCAGCACTTCACCGAATATGGCTGTATGGCTGCAAAATATTTCAGCAGCACGATTAATACACCACCTCAATTCTTTTGGATTTGGGTAATTTCAATGAGAGGTTAATCCTGATCTCATAATTTCTGTGAGACCTTAATGAGTTATAAACCTTCATGGATATGAATAAATGTCATCCTCACTCTCTAAAGGCAAATTTTAGACAGAGGTCTGCATTTCTTTAAGTGCTGTCTTCTGGGTTAATTCTCCTTTCATCAAAATCTCTAGTTAAAATTCTTCTTGTTGTTCAGTGAGAGCAGTTCTTGGGCACTGGTGACTGATGTAGAAAATCCTGGGTGTAAAATTTCACTGACTTCTCCCAAATCTCAAAGCAGTTCATGTGCCCACACTCAGGTCATTTTTAGAACCACAACAAGTTCACAAATTTATTTAGAATGGAGAATTGCATTAGAATTGACAGAGTCATTCAAATGTGTTTATCATTTCCTGCTGACATTAAGCGGAAGTGGCTTAGCAGAATGGAGTGTAAAAGAAGAATGCAGTTTGTCACACGCACAAATGGCAGTTCTGTGTCTGAGTATCATTGACTTTGGATAAGAGCTGAATGGAGTTGGCCTTTATGCCTTTGAAAGTAAAAGACGAAGGATGACATTTGCTGAGACCCCTGTGTGACAGGTAATGAGGGAATACTAATAGATACGGGAAAATGTTGATGGATCTGAAGATGAAGGCAGCTTGAATGCTATCCTTCCTTTGTTGTGATATTATAGCTTTCTAACTGAAAATGCTGCTTCTGAGGGTTACCTTCTCCTGGTATCACAGTTTTATTTTCTCTATTTTTTTTTTTGATGTCTTTCTAAGATGTTTTACAGTGGACAAAAGTGAATGAGTAATTTATCTTGTAATAAGATATCTGTAGTTCAGTGCTTACCTCCCCTCCTCCCTCCCCGTGAAGTTAATTTTGTTTAAGGTGCAGAGTGAAAAATATTTGTCCATTGATAACATATTTTAATGCAGAAATCTTCAAAAGCTTTATTTTTGGGGTGTGTATGTTGTGTGAGTAGGTGTATAAGAATCTGTGAAATGTGCGTAAGAACTTGTGAAAGTAATCATTGCACAAAATCACTTACATGGCATTATGTGAAACAATTGTGTAAGCCATATTCTTTTATTGTTTTAATATTAAACATAACTCTTCACAAAAAGAGATGATTTGCCATTACCTGGAGTTCTGAGATGTGTTGTCCAAGTGCACATTCAGCCTGAGTTTTCGTTTGCAACATATACTTGAACACAAATACTTTCTTATCCTCCATTTGCTGACCTTCACCCATATGTAGCATTTAATATCAAAAAGAAGTGATATAAGCTTTTCTTAGATAGTATTCTGAAGTTGCTGAGGTCAGATTCCTTCCTGGGACATTTGGAAATGTCCTCAGAAATATTAGGTGTAGTTGCATATTAGGATGAAAGTTTTATTTATCCACACAAAGTAAAGAATGTGATGGTGATACAAACTAGATATCAAGTCACCAGCTAGAAAAGGCAGTGATTCTGCCTACTAGCTGTTCTGCTTTAACTCTTCATCAAGCATGATTAAAAGGAATCTAGGTGTTACTGTTTCTGATATGTGGATGATATGAACAGAATCAAGACAATTAAAGCATTATAGGAGGAGATAGTGTTTGTTTCTGTGTGCACAAATACCCTATTTTTTATTTTATTTTTTATTAGAAAAGATTTATTTATCATCTTTGAATTTTGTTTTGTAATATGTCCTGATATGGGGCAGTGTGACAGCCCTTGGGCTGTAATAATCCCTCTGCTTTTTTCAGAAAATTCTGGTCAGCGTGTGCTGAAATTTAAACCAGTGATTGTCTGAAAGGAGAACAGCTATGTATGTGGGCAACAATAAAGTAGTTCTATGATCAAACTTTTAAGTGAGGCCCACATCCCTAGAAGTTGCTCTAATATAGTGGTTTTTCAGATGTAAATTTTTAAATCACAAAAACACTGTAGTCATTTCTCCCCTGGGTTTGATTCAAAACTTTGATGTGAACAGTTTCCTGTGCTTGTGGGCCATCCATACTCCAGAATAATCTCCATTAATATAGTTGTTTCTGTGTGTCCGTTCCTTTTTTTCTACACTGAAATGTTTCCTCCTATACTCTAGATACAAGCAAACTTCATTGCCTTTATTTTAAAATTCCTATAAACCCCTATAAACCTTACACACTTCTGTTCTTTTTCTCTCCTTTTAAAACGCGAGGTAAGTACAAATTTGTTTCCTAACATATATTACTATGACATACCTAATTACACTGCGTACCTTTGATACTCCTTATTTTGCATAAGCATTGGCATTCGGGTTGAATAGGAGGAAGTGAATTATAGGCATTGATTGCAGTTGTGAAGCTGTTCTGATTGAATGATGAATTCCCTGATGTGTTTGTCACTGTTAACTTTGTTACCTGGAGATGGAAAAGCAAATGAACACTATAATAACTAGTTTAGTTAGTGGTTCCTTCAGGAGAAATGAATCCTCTAGCTCGAACAAGGACACGTATACAAAGATATGTTTCTGGATTTGTGTTTTGAGTTAATGTTCTGAACAAAGCCCTGAATACACTTTCAGAGATGTGGTGTTTCATTTACTCTGGCCTTGATCCACTTAGTAAGAATCTAGTTCAAGAACATACTTCTTGGATTCTTTTTCAAAGAAAAACTTCAGTTTTCGCCAAAGATATTTCCAAAGTGAGTGGAAAGAGAATTCTGACAATGCTTGGTGCTGTGACTGCCACTGCTGGTGAAAGCTTCTTGAACCCACTTCACCTTGAGCTCAGTGTTGTTCTGTGGGTAGAGAGGTGACTTTTCATTTAGCAGTGACAAGTTGGATGTGACTTTCCTTTTTCAGTTGCAGACATTGTGTAAATTTTAGAAACTGATGCGGTTACTATCTTCACTCTGAAAGAACAAGGAAAGTGTCATCAACTTCCCATGAAAATTTCAGATAATCATATAGACAAGAGTATTAAATGTCAAGAATAGCACTAGGTATATTTGATTTATTTGAAATAAATCTGTTTTGCACTTTATCTTTTACATGTATTAATTTAGACTTGATATTGATTTCTGTGAGGTAAGATTAAACATAATGTTAACAAAAGCAGAAGAGGAACCAATGCTTCATTTATTCTTCTTTGCTTTCCAAGCTGTAGATCTGTCGTAATTTTGTCTAAAATGAGTAGGAAATATAATGGGAAATCATTAGAACAAGATATTCAGTCAACCTGCTTAGTTTAAGATTCATAACTTCGGATACTACTTTCAAAATTATAAAGCATAGTTATATAAACTTAGATCAGATAGGTGGTGGTTTGTTGTGTTTTTTTCATTTTGAGAAAGCTTGACCTGATTCAATCTTCAGACTGTGTGTTTCAATGCATGTTGCTGTTGAGGAAAGGTGGTCGCTGTTCTGATTTAAGCTTTTCTATCTATTGATTTAAATGATCTCTTCTATCTTGTTTCAGCAAAAATTTGTAATTTCTTTGTAAACTTTTCTCATGTGCTAAGGCTTTAGTTATTTACATCTTCCCTTTACAAAGAGCACTGCCTTCAACATCTTAATTTGACCAAGGATCAGCTTGTAAGCATGTGGAATTAAACCATCCAACCATATACACTTGGCATCTTAGTACACAGCAACCTTTTTCTATGGAATGTTTTCAAAATTCTAGGGACTATTTTAAATAGAATAAAGAACCAATAGCACAAAGTAGATGAATAAATGAGTTTTCTACCATACTGCTTCATTGAAAACAGGCATTATGTTTCGTTTCTAATACAATATCCTGTGAAAGTAAATATGTCTTTTTACACACAAATTTATATTAATTTATAGTATTTGAAACAAATTAGTGTGTTATGCACAGTTTCTCTATGTTTTCATAATCCTTAGAAAAAGGAAAGAAATAATAATTTCATGTTATTTGCAAAAGTACATAATTATTATAGTATTTTACTCATTTGCTTAACTGCAGTATGACCAGGATTATAGACTTTCAATATTTAAACCTATTTTCATGGAGGGAGTTTTTAGTTTGTAGTCAACAATCTTTAATATATTCTGGTATTAATTGCAGTATTAGTGGGATGATTAACAGGTTCAGTTAGGGTTATTGATAAGGTGACTACACTACCTACTATTTTACCACCCAGTTCTTGAAAGCCTTCCAAAATCTGTGTATTTCTTGAATCACCCTGAATCAGCCACAAGCTGGGGACAAGCCTGTCAACTGCATGCTGAAGTGGTTCCTGGACCCTTTTGTTGCCACTTTTTTGTACAAAACAGAAATTGACTCTTACAGCTTGATAGCACAGGGACAATACGTATTAAAACAATCTTACATTATCTCAGATATTAGCGTAACTGTATTTAAATTTCAAGGAGCAATCTGACATCCACCCACACTGCATTTCTAGCTGTCCCCTTCAGCCTCTTGCTTTTAATAAAGTCTGAGTCTAAAGTTCAGCAGTGCATTTTGTAGAAGGATAGAAGATTTGAATTCCAGTAGCTAAAAGGATGAACTGACTGCTTTCAGTTATCATTTAAGGAATAATAAATAAATTAAAAAAAAATCTTGAGGAATCGTAGCCTTTTGTAAAATGAAAATGTAATGTAGGCTCTGATCAGAGACAGTATTAAGTATTTATTTTTTCTGTTAAATGTGTGGAATTTCCTTAGAAAGCTGTTTCCATCTATGGATTACAGAATGAGGAGACTGAATTTGTGGTTGCCATATGTGACTGTAATATTGCTTTAAATGTTGTGATCCTCAAAAAAGTATGTTGCAGAACTCATCATAAGCTGAACATTAGAGAAACTTCCTAAATGAAGGTGGTAGTTACCCAGCAATTTCCTTCTGTGTTAATTGGAATAAACAGCTCATCAAGCCAACCTGAAATTTTAAGGTAATGACATTGCTCCTTATGGATGTTTGCTCAGCATGATGTGTATAGCCTTGTGGGTTTTAGTACAGGAGATAACTGAGTTTTCTTGTCACTTACTCCAGCTATTTGCTCTGCAGGAATTTTACAGATACATATTAATGCCAAGCACCATACCACCATGAAAATGTCCTTAACAAATTAGCCTGCTGCTTCTGCATTTAAAAGGAAGTCTATCAACTGATTTCATCTTAGTTCTGTAATCTTCAACTTTGCATTATTTGCACCACATTCTTCTGGAATGTAACGATCTTAAAACAGTGTTGGATGAAGTGAAAATTAATAAGATTTTTTTTTTTTTAATGCCACTATTTTTGTGTCTCCTTTTTTTTAATTTCATTGATTAAATTCAGTTGTGAATATCATAGTCTACTCTTTGTGACAGTAATTTGTTTAGTTTTCATAGTAGCATAACATTTCATTTGTCAAAAGAAATTCTGTTTGCTGTGGAGGAACTAGATTACTCCTCTTCTGGATAAATGCAAATAATAACTACTGTTACTAGCTTTCTCTCATGTATGCAGTAAAGTAAAAACTAAAATATCTATATGATTTCACTTTTGATGGGTCATGAAGGATCAAAAATACTTCAAGACCTTAATAACATGATAGCGAGTACTTAATTAAATATACGTTTACAAGATTAGGAGATGCTGATTACTTTAAAGAAGAGGAATATTCCAACAGTCAAATGAAAAGATCTTAAAAGTAAATAGGGATACTGGGTAATTCAATTTCTAGCACTGCGCTTGAGTTGGTAGTGTCTTTATTGGGACTTTAAAATAAGATATTTGTTTTCAAATCATCATAAACTCTCATTTCAGGTCTACCTTAACTTAAGCTAAATGTAAGCAAATATTTTTTTTTCTCACTTTCCCTCTCTGGTTCATGTAATTCTTCTGTACATTTGTATGACTCAGGTTACTGTTTCCATTTAAGAAGTGTTTCATTCTTTTCTAAACTTTTGGACACAAGGTGGG
>VXBW01006651.1:1266751-1287643 GCA_013400375.1 Thinocorus orbignyianus | reverse complement strand
ATTATTATTATTATTATTTATTGATACTTTATTCATGGCCACAGAAGTCCAGAAGTTTCACTATGGCTTTAAACCTGCGACAAATTTGTTCTGCCTTTGAAATTCAGTTTCATTAAATAAATTTCCAAGAAGTAAACCACCTTTGTTGAAGGTGGATTTTTGGAAACCACTGCTTGAATGGTGATTTTTACCAGTTGAGATAAATAGCCACTTGAAGACTTTAAAAAAAATCACCGTTATTTGAAACCTTTAAAAAATTTAGTTCTGCAAGTTTTCTGTTTACCAAAAGAGATTCGTGAGCTTTTTCAGGATATTTTATGAAACTTGGAACCACAATATTCTTGACTTTTTTAAAAAGCATAGTAAATTTCACTGTGTTCATCCTGTAGGAACTGAATTCTGCTTATAGTATGTTTGTGTCTACGGTGTTTATCCTGACTGTGTTTTCAATATGTTACTTGAAAACATTAGACCTGCACTGAGCAGAATTCTGCAACCCTCCCCAAAAAGCTTTGTTTGTAGACATAACAGAGATTTTCTATTTACTGAATGAGTTGCTTCAAAAAGATGGATGGGGATTCCCAAAACCAAAAAGTAAAACATATTGTGATTCAAGAAGCTGAAAATAATAGTACTATGGTCTTAAGACATTTTTGAAGTCTTCAACTTTTCTGTTTCTGGCTGTTTTGTAGAACTGTCCACAATGTATATCACAAGCAAGAATTGTATAGGATAATAATGACATGGTTTCTATAGTGGTAAATGCATTTTTGGCTTGTCTGCACTTGAATCCACTCTCCTGACAAGTTCTACAACGAGTTTGCTAGATTTGTGCTTATGTTGAAAGCACTGAATGAAAGCAATGAAATGATAATTTTTTTTGTATATTGAAAGGAGAAATGTAATTTCTCGCATTAAGAACCACTCTGGTAAAAATGGATAACATTTTTCCACTGAACAGGGTGTTTGTCATTGTTTTGCCTAGTTGCAAAGTCAGCAAAAAAAAAGGGTGCTAAAAATGGACTTGTTTTGCTTTACTTGTAATACTTTTTTTGATAGTGTAGTGTATCTTAAATAATTGTGCAAGGAAAGGCGGTCATTTGGAATACGTACAGAACAAAAGCCATAGAAAAGTGCTGTTTCAGAAACTATTTTTTTTTAAATAGCTAGAATAAGAAAATAGTCAATGTTTTATCATTTGCTGTCCTGCAGTAGAATTCTGTCTTCTTAATTGCACAGCATTTAATTTAGCGTAGAATTGTCACATTTGTTGATCTTCACAATGCCCAGTTCTTTTTATGATTAACGTCGAATGTTTATTATTGGTGGTTAGAGTTTATTGTTAATGATCATGACTTTTAATCTGTCTATAGAGAAACAGCTGCAGTTATTTACACTGTGATGTTAGTTTATTCTGCCTCTGTGGTCAGTGGAAATAAAATTTGAAAATAGCCATTAAACTTACATATGGGAAAAAATTTACACTTGCTCTTTTATAGTAGCAGGAAGGACAATAACTGGGTTTGGACACGAATTATTGTTATTTAGTTTTAATTGTAAGCATGCCTGAGGTTTCATGACATGAAATGATAAAGCCTTTGTTTACATCAGTAGTTTTTCTTTTAATGTTGATTTAGGAAAAAAAAAAAAGAGGAAGTAATAGAATAAGCACAACTACAGCATTTATGTTCTACAGTAATTTTTTTTCTAGCAAAGTTTGAGTGTTAATGGAGAGCCTGAAAATGTTTACATTTTTCATTTCATATGAGAAATACACAGAAAAAGGAGACATCTTTTCTGCAACATGACTATCCATCTACCAAGAGATTACATTAGTAAACAAAGCATTTTTGGTAAGAAAGAATACATATGTATTCTGGCTGGTATTTAAGATGGCAAAGGGTGCATAAAGGAGGAAGGCTACATTCTAAGGGCAGTCTTCTGATTGATTTACCATTATAATTCAAGTAGAACAACAAGATCTAGGCCCACTTCTTGCCACTGACTTTAGTTTTAAAGTAAATGTTGTAAATGGTATTTGTGATATTCCTGTTAAACATTTTTTACAAGGAAGCAAGAAACCCACCAACCCATGATTTTTCTTAGTGATTCATAACCTTTAGCAAAAACATGGGTATAAATGAAATTTCTATCTAGTATTCACTGCCAGTATATCTGTAAAATTATTTATCTTTCAGTAAGCTAAAACTACTCAAATGAATATATAACTTTATTGAATTCTTTTGATTTTCCTCAAAGCTTTGGGTTTTACCTTTTAAAAAAGAAAAATCGTTGATTTTAATATTTATTTTTTTTAATCTGGAAGTCTAGACTTGTGTTGAAGTACTTTTTGAAAAAGTAAACCATTAGGAAGCTTGTAATTTAACCCAAAATGAAATTAAAGAAGAAAGAAAGGAGAGGGAAAAGCTTATTTATTAACACTTTTCTCAAAAGTTTCAGAGAGCAAATTTGTTATTCTGACATTACCAGAGTGTTTTCTTGAGACTTTCTGGTAAACAGAACAACCTTATGAGCTTGGATGCTAAGGCAGTTTGCAGTCACTTGTTCCCATATCTTACTTTAAATCTTTTGTAGCTGGATAAAATATACATAAATTGCTACAGATAACTTTACCACATTTAACAATGCTTCAAAATGCATTGAAAAGTTTCTTCAACAGAGAAGGATTCAAGTCTTTGAAAGAATTTATTTTGTATTTGTTTTTCTAAGTGTTCTTTTAATGGCTATTATCCTGTTTGTTTATTTGTGTATACACCAGGATTAAATGTCTAAACTAGGATTAAATTACCCCCGCAACATCCTGGGGAAAATTGAAGACATTTTTTTGATCTAAGAAAGAACAATTTCTACAGGGAAAATTAGTTTTATTGCAGAGATGTGCAGAAAATAGTGAATGTCTCAAATTTCTTTCCTCCATTCTGTAGCTTTAACGCCAAAATCTGACTTCCATGTTGAATAATGCTAGAATGCAGGATTTTCAGTCTTCTACAAATAGATTTCAGAACAGGAGGTTTTAACCTTGGAGCTTTATGAGAGATTGTATGATGCAAAATCTATTTCAGTTGAAAATAAAATAATATAGGAAATTAAAAAAGTATAATAAAGTAATAAATACATTTTTTCTGTTCTTAATCCAGAGAGGAAATTTAGTTATTACATTGGGAAAGAGGCAAGCCTGAGGCAGAGTTTATCCTAAAGTAGTTTTTGTGGCACTACATATCTTCTTAATTCAGCTGTTGTTCCCAGAAAAAAAGGAGCCTTTGTTGGTTTTTGCAGTAGTTGTTAACAGTAGGACAAATTACTCATTCCTTAAGAGTAATGCTGTTAGTTTTTCCGTTACACAAACAATAGTTTTCTGTTTACTTTCTAGAATATAAATGTGAATACTTGAAGACACAACATAGAGAATGGGGGGAAAAAAAAGTAGTATTCTAGCAGAAGATCTCTTAGGTACAAAATTCCTTTAACAACTTTTTTGTTTCCTAAAAATGTAAACAGAGTACAGTAGTAGTGCAGGGTAAGGACAGACAGAGCCATCTTCTATCTGCAATGATAAGTGAATGTATATACAAGGTGGAATCTATGCTGTGTCTGACAGACAAGTGGGTGCAGTAAATGCTGTTGGGGATTTACTGATATAAAGCCCACTCATATAAATAGAAAACAATGCAATTTAGGTGCTGAACTTTTTATAGTGATGCGGAATCTGGACCAAAATCTAGTACTGATGTTTTTGAAACTGGAAACTGATAGTCATAAAAATAATGAAAATTGAGGTTGCATTTATTTCTAAAGATTTTATCATGAAAAGTAAGAACAAAGGGATTTTAAAGGACCACATGTCTCATAAAATCATTCTTAAGTCTTGGTTTTAATCAACACTAGTTTCTCTTAGTGAGCTCAGTTGAGAAGAGGAACATCTTGACGTCCTCACACAGTCATTGGCTTCAGAATTAATGTGGCTCCACACAAGCAAAAACTGCAGGGTCAACCTCTATGAGACCTTTCATTTCCATACAGGAGCCTGTGTTGATAGTGTCTGTGTTTCTGACTTTCAGAAGCAATGGCTTTTATGCAGCTCCACATCTCCAAGCAGGGAGTATGACAGAGTTTGTTTTCGCTTTGTTTGGCCATTTAAAAAGAATGATTAAAAATGAATGATCCCAAAGGCAGATTTTATAGCCTTTCCTTTTGCATTTTTAACGTTAATTGACCAGTTTCAATATGAATGAAAAGTTACTCCTAAATAAACACAAGGTCACACTTTCTGAAAGGAAAAAGGCTCCTCATCTAGTCTTTCTTACCTCTGTGGGAAGAGGGTAAGTCAAGCTTTCTACTTGCTTATCTTCCTCAGCCACTGTCAGGGGATACAGCCTTGTCCTCTCCATTTCCTCTTCCTGCTTCTCTCTTAGTGATTTGATCACACAGTTTTCTCTGTGCTCTTTTAAACTGGCTCCCTCTTGGTACCATGTATTAGAAGGGCCTCGTCAGCGCTTCCGGAAGACTTTTGTGGCTTAGCTCTATCTTAATTATCATTAAAATGTGGATTCCATCTTCACTGGATATATCATACCAGCCTCCATCATCCACTTGTTAATTGTTGAAAAAGTTATACTGTTTTCACTGCGATCTTTCTAAGCATTCGCAAGATAATTTAATTACTTTCTTTCAAATTCTGTCCTTAAATCTCTAGTGTTACGTCCAAAAGAAGCCGTCCCAGTGCTCAGGTGGCTTATGTTTTGAGATTGCATCCCTTCACTATGGCCATTGTTGTCCTGTTATTTCCTTGTACTTTCTAATATTTATTTCTTGGCTTTAATTTTGGATGGCAAACTCTGCAGCGAGGACAATTTTTTTCTGTGGGTTTTTACATTAGATAGTCCAGTTAGATACTGGGGCTAGACTAAAGCAATCCCCACAGTAAAATAAAACAGGTAAACTGAAGAACTCTGTAACAACCATATTGGGTTTGTCAGGGATATAATTGCCACAGTAATGGAGACATACCTGTAAGATTTGTTTACATGGTTGTGAAAATTTTCTGTCCTTCAGCCTGGATTCTGTGTGTTACAGAATTGGTTTTGGTCATGCCCTGCTGTTTAAATGTCACATAATTAGTTCAGACAAAGGAATAATTCTTAATGCAGTGTCATAAAGCAGTTAACCCTTTTTTTTTATGCCCCCGCTGTATATAACATGGGAATCAAAGCCAACAAACAGACCTCTCTGTAAGTGAAGATACATCTTTCCCTGCAGTATGCGAAACACTTTGCATTCACAGACTTCTTTGGGTGGGGAGGGGTGTGTGTGTGAATATTATTGAGACTCTTAAAGGCCTTCCCAAGAATTGCAGGGTTGTTCTCTGTTTGTACTGCTGCATCTTCCTCCCTGTTTCCAAGCCCATGGATTTTGACAGATTGCTCAAGATATTTCTGGTTGTGCTTTGAGTTTGAAGACTGATCATAGTAACACTAGTGCTTGGTATGTTAACTCACATACAGAACACTAAAGCATGTTGTTAGGATTTAATTCCTTCCATGTGAAATCTGGCTGAGTTTGATGTGATATAAGCTCTACTTGTTATGCTTTCTAAGTCATGAGTTCTGCAGTAAAGAGTATTAAAAAAACTTCATTTGATCCTGGTGGTTGGGTCTTTGGGGAGAACAAATAAAAGGGGATTAAAGGAAAGTGTACTGTAGGTATTTGGCAGGAAAATCTATAACAAAAGGATTAAGTAACTATCCCTGATGAAACTGAATGTGTCTTTCTGATTGAAAGACAGAAAAGATTTTAATGTAATTTTATTCATTGGGACCTTAGTACTCAAGTATAACAAAATGTTGTGCGACTGGAAAGTGATAATACTCGGGTAGAAAAAAATAGATAAAAAAGCTGCTGCATTGGTTCCATTTCTTGTTCTTTTACTTTGGCTTTTAGTTTGATTCTTGCAAGACAGTGTGGACTTTATCATCTGCATCTCAGGCTAAATGCAGTGTAGGCAACAAGACTTCCTGATTTTCTGAAGTATCTGAGCTTTTCTGTGTGTCTGTGTTCACAATCCACTGTTGCCTGTGGAGAGAGATTGCTTAGAACTCTCAGCAAGACATCATAAAAATCCCTGTATACTGCAAAATGGTAAATGATTCTAAATTGAAAGAATGACTTTGAATGGACAATGAGGCAGGAACCTGTACATCAAAGTATTCAGGCTAGTTTAAAATATTTGCTATTCCAATGTGTTCATAATACAGCATGAAACTGTGTTATGTTTCAGCCCACAAAGCGGGTGGCTGCACTCTAAGATGGAAAAATCATCAAGGGACTTACTCAGCCATTATCCTGTGATCTTCAAATGATTGCTTAAATTAAAAATATTTGGAATATGTTGATAACTAATTTGTATTTTAAACAGTATTCTCATTATTTACTATCAACTAATGATGGCTTTGAAGTCACTTGAGGCATGGCAGAGCAAATTATTTTATTGGGATATGAAAATTCAGTACAGGAAATGGTTATTGAAATATAATTTTTTTTCTCCGTTCATCTTTAAGTATGCATTACAGTGCATTTAAGTGTGTCACAGCCCCTGTAAGATATAATGCAGAGAATTCCTCAATTTGCTTCCAACAGGTACTGCATTTTTAATTTACTGTTGCCAGTGAATGTAGTCTGCATTACAGTTTTGGAACTATATATCTTTTGCTGAATGTGTGGTCACTGCAGTCTAGTGAAAGTTACTCTGAGTATTCTTTTGAGTTTGTAAATGAACACGCTTAGTCTGAGTTTATTTACTTATTGTCTGTGAATAACAATCTGATAGGTATTAAATGCAGTTTTGAAGTTAGCCACTAAAATCCTGATTCCAGAGCTAAATTAATTCCATCCAGTCTGGCCTTGAACACTTCCAAGGGTGCAGCAGGGTGCCCACAGCTTCTCTGGGCAACCTGTTCCAGTGCCTCACCACCCTCACAGTAAAGAATTTCTTCCTAATATTTAATCTAAATCTCCCCTCTCTCAGTTCAAAACTGTTACCCTCGTCCTATTGCTACGTTCTCTGAGAAGGAATGGAGTGTAGGAGTGAGGTGAGTGCTAGCTCCAGTGATGAGCTCCTCCGTAGTCCCTGCTTGGCAGACCCTGGTGGTAGGTGTCTTCTAAGGGATAGAGGGCCCCTGTCCTGGTGGGTACCTCACAGTGTGATACAGACTGGGAGACTGAAGAGTGTCATTACTAGAGGTAGGAAAAAGAATCATGGGGAATAGTCTTTGGGATCCCTGCAATAGTTAATACAGACAGAATAGTCTGCCTTCATTGATTCAGATCCAATAAATTTTGTGAGTGCTACTGTAGAGATAAAGAGAATTGGTATTTTCTCTATGACGTGGTGCATTGTTGAGACGATAGATTGATTTTGTTGTCTGCATTTTCCTCTGAATTTTAGCTAGATGTTACTTAAGTGTTGGGAGAAATCATGTAAAAGAAGAATCTTTATGAGCAATTATGAGTACTGAAGTAATCTCCATAGTGTGCAGAAGATTATGGTAATGGGGTTTAGATTTGATTTGCACAACCCACTGAAATACAAGGGTTAATTGTCTGTGGAACTGTGGCATGTGGGTTAATTTGAACAGATTAGATTACCATGATTAGCGGTGCCTGGGGAACAGCATAAAATGATTCACCATTTACACTTGTTTTCTGCTGCAAGAATGAAAATAACCTATGCAGAAAAATCAAATGATCATTGCTAAGGAAAGAGAATATAAGTGTAATGTATTGGAGTGTGTTTATGTGGTTCTCTTCTGTGTCTAACTGAACCCAGAAAATTTGTTCTGAACCCAGAAAAATAACCCTGAGATGGTGCAGACAGCTGGACTATCTGGAATATCATATTTTTAAATGAGAGACATAAAATGTTGAAAGTACTTTATTTTTTAAATAAGCATGCCAAAATTAGATGCATGTAATTTAGAATAAATAATAATAACAACAATTACTTAGACTAACAAAACCTGAAGCATAATGGAGTGTTTATTATTACCATAAATTTTTCTATAACTCTAGGTAGAAATGGAAGAATATTTTTGAGAAGCAGGATTGTTTCTGGTCTGTGTTTTCAGACAGAACTATGGTTGTTCAAACAAGCTCTGTATAGCAGATTTTTCCACTATTTTCCAGTTTTGTCTGAAGTGAATTTATTGAAAATTAATGTCTTCAGTATTAACTGTAAGTATATGCTTATATATGTACTCAATGTATATCTTCCTATTTGTCAGTAATAAATATCTACCTGTCAAAGCTAACACTTGCCATTAATTTTAGCTCTTAGCAATGCCTATTGGGTACTGTCTTAAACAATGATTTGATCAGAAAAAATATTTTGTGTTATATAGAAAGCAATACTTGGAATTACTATTAGATAAACTCTTTTAACACATAACACTTATAATTGCTGTACATATATCTTACTATTAATGTGATTATATAAATTAATTGCTAATCATTAAACTGTATATAATGTCTTACTGTTTATTAGTGCAATTTCTTAAAATAATTGCTCTAGAAATTATGTTTTCCATTTTAGATTTAAAATTGCTCTTAATAAATTCTATTTATTAAAATTTGGCCTATGTATATGTTATAATTAGTAGTCCCTAGTGATATTAATTATCAATCAGGATTCACTTAACATTCAACAAATAACCTAATAAAGATTTATGATATATATTAATAAGATTTACTAAGTGTGTAGCCAGTTGTCTAATGCTTAGAGGAAGGCATTGGGAAATAGGTGGTATGTATCTGGTACTTAACTGTACCATGCAGTGATGAGTGAATTTACTTCATTTGATTCTGAATATGCATATAAAACAACCGAGCACTGGAGTCTGTAAGGCTGAGTGAATTATTCATTAAAAGCTAACTCAAATTCATCTGGAGAGTGTATATGGTGCTACTTGGCTTTTGACTAGATGCAAAATGAGTCAAAACTATATTCTTCACCAGGAAAACTGGTGGAGTGCAAGAGCAATCCTGGTTTAATTGCTGCCAGCAGTTTATCATGGGATGTAGTAACATGTGGTGCGAACACCACAGAAGCAAGGAGCGTGATCTAGAAAGAGATTTTTCTTGATTGTTCCATTTGTTGGGAACGATAGAAATGCGGTGTCCATCTGAGTCCATTCCCTGATATGTATGTCTTTCTGTCATATGGCTACACACTGAGGCAGCCTCTGAAGCTATAATTATATACCCCAGAGTCATCTGAGGGCTTTATGATAAAGGTATATACACTTTTTTTTCTACTACTTCGGATGGTTCATATTGCATTCATTTGCATTCAACATATACAAAGTTACTTGATGGTAAACAGCTTATAATTGTAAGAAAATCCTATATGAATATATTATTTTTATTAACATTGCATGTGTCAAAACCTTGTAGTCATTCAAGTAATAAAAGGAGCATTCATCGTCTCCCTCCTTCACTGATGCTGAGAGTTGGAGTTACTGACAAGATTCAGATATTCAAAACTTTTTTTATGAACCTAAATATGCTGAAACAGTGAAAGATTACAAGAAAAGAATTTTTTGTGAAGTGTTTCTTCTTAAAATAGGTTAGATTGGGGTTGGGATTTTTTTTGTTTGTTCGGTTTTTTTCTTGGCACTATTTTGAGTCATTCTGACCTTCTAAGATATCCTCAAGACAATTAAATATTTATGCTGTCAAAACTGAATTTTTAGAGAACATTTTCTGTTTACAGGTATCAGGTTTGCTTTGGTTTTATGGCTTGTCTTACAGGTTATAAGATACATCTTTTCTTTACTGGGGGAAGAAGTATGTATTTATGTGTTTGCAAGGACTTTGTTCTGCTGAAGAACTAGTAGGCAACATGAATATAACATTTTGTGTTCTTCCATATTTCTATTTTGAAGTCCTAATACTCGACATAATTTCCATTTTGTTTTCTATTAGGCATGAAATTCAAAAATATTTAAGATATAGCAAACCCCCAGATTTTCCTCCTCTTCTTGGAATAGCCGCAGAAGTATGGCTATTATGGTTTGAAATAGAAATAGAGTACAACCTCTGCTTTTCAGCAGTCACTCAACTGGAACTTTTGCAAGTAGAATACTATAAGAAGTGAAACACCTGTCTGCTGACTCTGCTGCTTTTGGCTGAGTCATTTCTGTCCTTCTGCCTTTTTTTGTGCTTTCTACAGACTTTGCGGAAAAAGAAGTGCTTGTCCTTTTTCCTTGGATCTCCAGCACGTCAATAGGAACAGGAGCAGGAACTGAGAAAACTGGCCACCGTACATGTGCAGATTCATTAGAGGTTGTTTATACAGTGGTCTATGCATATCAAGAATATATAGGGTGTTATTTTACCATGTGGATGCAGTGCCAGTTGATCTTCCAAAAGTCACAAGCAGAAATACAGAAGTCTAATGAACTATGGAAGCCCAGCTGTTAAAACAGATAGAGGTAAGATTAGGATTTGCCAAATGCCAGGTGATTAGCAGTGGTCCTGAACAGCTACACTACAAATATGCTTTATTTACTAAGGCTACTGTGATATTTTTTTCTGTATTATTATTATGCTCTGTTTCCAAGGAAGAGGAAAGACCCTATTGTAGGTCTTGGCATCAGCTACTGGTAAGTAACAGTCAGGGTGCTGTGTATTGGATCAAAATAAATGGTTTCAGCATGTTGTCGTTGTCTGACTCCCTTAAGACAACCCTTTCCTTTTCCTCTTTGTCACCATTTCTGCATGGGATCATAAAGGAAAAAACCAAAACCAACAGAACTTTCACAAAATTAGGTAAGGAACTTTCTTCCTAGGAACTTTTTATGCTAGAAGAAATTACTACAATCCAATACATTTGCTTTTCTGCCCTCCACCTCTGCTTCAGTGTTACTAATGGCTTTTGCTTGAAAATCAAATGTTACCCTGTTTCCTATATTGACTAGAAATAATACTCTCAAAATAATTTTTTCTTTTGGTTTTTTTTTTTTTAACTGGCACATACCATTTGTTTTACATATTAGTGCTAAATTATTGAAAGCCATTTTAGTTGTCTGAACACTGAAAATTAGAGACTCCTTACTTAGTAGTCTGCCAGGTAATAAGGATGTATTCATCCCTCCTAATTGGAGCTATCTATTGTTCAGTCACAGTTGTTGGCTGCCAAAATTGTTATGAGGTCACGGGGATTCATAGGTTCAGATACAAACAACTTCTAAGAACAGAGGAGTGTTCCTTTTTGCATCTGTATTCTCTTGGTAGCTACAGACAACAGGGGAAATAAGGTGTAATTGCATAGGATTGTTCAGGAGTAGAGCATTGTTCAACATGTAATGGGATGCTCCCAGTGTTTGAAGTACAGTATATAAGTACACTCTATAATGTGAATAGGAAGTTACGCAATTGTGTTCTACTTGGGGCTGAACTTCTGTATTGTATTCATGCCCAGTTTATTCTGTCATACAGATTATAGTTTTCCCAGTTTGTGAAAATACTATGATTTTTGCTTTCTCTTGCAGAATAGAACAAAAAACCAGCAACAGGAAACCCAACCACATTTGCTTATAATTTCCAACCACCAAATAAAATACAGATATTAAAAGATCATATGCCCTAATATTTCAGAACAGCAGATTTAAAGTACAGTACTATAACACAGGAACATGTAATACTTTTCTAAAAAAGCTGTAATAATAATAATGCCATTTCCGAAGAGTAATTCCATTTCTAAAAAACAATGTTTAGCAAAGTAGAAGAAACTTCTTTTGTGTTGAGGTATTTGTCATTTATTATGATGCTGTAGAATTTAATTCTCTAATGCTTTTCATTTATTCACATGCTTTTTTAAATAAGGAAGGTAGTTGTTCTTTTGATCAAAAATTGTGTCAGCACTGGTGCAAACTCAAGATTTTATAGTGTTAACATCTACAACATGTAATTGAAATACTGTAATAAATAATAAATTTGTTTGCCTACTTTTGAACATAGCATACTAAGGTTGGTTCTCCTTAAATTTTCTTATTTATGTTAATGTACCTGCTAATTCACAACTTTAAACATAATCCTGACTTATTATTGTCAAGAATGAGATTCTGTACTGAATGAGAAGATTGTACTTACCTTCCCTATAAATTATCTTGTTAAGATTTTATTAAACTGTGTTGTTAGGGAAGATGTTACATAATTTCTTATTTAATTCACATTAGAAACACTTCTGTCATTCACTTCTTTGAGTAATAAGGCCTGTAGTGAGAATCTCATAAAAATAGAAATTTTAAAGCAGGAGCTCAGTCTTTTATACCTTTATGCTTCACCTTGTGATTTATACCTTTGTAAAGTGAGTGTAAAACTACTATCCTGTCAGACAGACAGGATTTTCATACACGCTTGGCAAAGGCAGACGTCACTACAGCAATAAAGATCAGGACTGGAGGGGCAAATTCATTATCAGTGGAATTCTGTTTACTGTGAGGGAAATCAGTTTTGAGTATGTACTATCTTTCACTGATCCTGAAACATCATTGATTATTTAAAAAGAAATCCAGCAACCAAACCAAAACCCCAATAAAATTACAGGTTTTGAATGAATGTCACTTAAGCTGCATTAGGGCTTAGTTTGGTTTGGCTGTTTTGTGTCTCTTTTTCATTTAACTGAAATTTGTTAAATGTTAATAACCATCCCAGACTTTGATGTCGCAACTTGTTCCTTCTGAACTGTGCAGCACTGAATCGCAGTCAGCAGGAGTTGTGATTGGATCACCTCTGTTAAAATCTTGATGTATAACTCACTTTAATGGCAATGATTTGTTGAATTTTATCTTCCACCTCTTCCCACTAAATATAGCTTGAGCTAAGAAGTGGTCCTGAACTGAGAATAAATAGTAATCTTTAATTAAACCTTTATAGTTCATGAAACCACTTTAACCTCTTTTTCATTTTAGAACATGAATATTCTTTAGACAAACACTAAATTGTACCTTCACTGACATCAGCTGAAACAAACTTCTGTAGTGGTCCTGAAGTGCTAGCTCTAAAAGGCATTGAAATTGTAAAGATCCTGAATAATTTGCTTTTCCAGACAGCTTTTAATATATTTCCCCTACAAATCAATTAATGCATCATGAAGCTCAATTACCTGTCCATAATATGGAAACAACACTCTCCATAAATCAAATAATTGTTGCTCAGAACTGTGAAATTACAGTAACAAGAACCCTAATGATACAGTAGATAAGTACTGTTGTAAGAATACTGTCTCAGCTCTCTTAGGGTATTTTAAATTTGCAGCAAGTCTCAGTAAAGATGATAAAGTGCTGATGTACATAAAAATAACAGGGGTTGGAGAAGAAATTAGCCTTGTAGTACTTTAATTCTCAACATTACCAGCTGCCACATGTGGTAGTGAAAATGTTGGTTCTTATTTGTGATAACAAACCACATTTATTTAGATACAATGCTAATTATTAAGTCATTTCTGTAAGTCAGTTCCTTTAGGAAGTACTCATTAGGAAGAGGCCTGTTCCAAATCTATTAAGTCGTCTTGTATGAAAAATATAGAGTCTTTGTTTCTCTTTTCCTAGACATTTTTTTTTTTTTTCCCATTTCTTTATAGTCTGAAGGTGCCATCAGCCAGGCAAAATGTAATTATTTGAATATTCTTAATTAGGGTTCTAATTTTAATAGGCTTGTAGCACAGTGGAGAAGATTAGATGTTTGTAGGTACTAAGGGAGGGAAGCAATAATTAGAAGGGCTATAAAAACTGACATCACAGTAAACTTTTCTGTCAGTTATCTCTTCAGGGACTAATTTAAATCAAAAAATCTTAAAAGGAAATCACTGCACAAACAGAAGTTCAAACTGAATGAAACCACAAGTATGGGATATGGAAAATTCCCTGTTAAAAGGAGAGAGAGAAAAGTGAAATTTATTTTGCAGGACTCTGAATTTTCATTTCAGAAATATTGTAATTCTTTAAATATAGGGAAAAGATTGGGATTTTATTTTTCTGTGGTGTTTTTTTTTGTTTTGCAAATAAAAACCCAAGCATATAGTTTTTTAAACAAATGCTTAAAAGTATCTTACCCACTTCACTGGTTAGTGGTTCTGGTCTCCTTCATTCTGCAAAGAAACATTGTTCTCAGAACGTCTTCTTGTGTGTTTTGTACATTACCTTGGTAAGATGCAAGATACTTTCTCATTTTCATTTAGCATTGTTTTAAAAAGCAATTACTGATCTTCCTTGTTTTTTGTGTAAGACAGGCAGTCTTCTTCATATCTAATAACCCCAAAACAGTAGGTGGATATTCCACTGGATAAAACCTCATGAAATTCAAGAGAGTCCCGTACCTGGGAAGTAACAACCCCAGGCATCAGTCCTTACTGGGGCTGGGATACACATGGCTCTGGAAAGCAGCTTTTTAGAAAAGGACCTGGGGTTCCTGGATGACACCATGGTTGAATATAATGTGGTTTCACAGAACTGCAATTGGTTGTACACCAAACTTTAAAGAAAAGAATTCTAAGGTAGATCTCTGACTCTTGATAAATCCGCAAGTAAGTTTGGGGTGTTCTTACCAAGGGATAAAATGACAGAAATATTTAAAAATCATGATGTAAATTATTAGAGAGTGAAGAATATTTCAGGAATGATCTGAAGTTGTCTCCAATATCACTTTAGCACTGCACTTCTAAAAACTCTTTGCATACCACAGTGGGATTAGGATCTTGGAGGTCATACATTAATTTTGTCTGTCCTGGGTACATTGAGCAAGAATCAAAGAATCAGGTTATGAGAAATATAAAATTCCAGTAACAGTTGATAAATGATCTTGGGGGTTGTTACCCTTTCAGAAAATCTGGGGCAAGTTTCTCAGTTATGGACAATGCCTACCTGGTCAGGAATGCAAAATTTGATTTCATCATTCTACCTGTATTTCTTGGCTAGATATAGTGTTAGGCACAACACAGAACTGCCTAAAGATGGTGAGTTGTGCTGAAGTAGCACTTGATCTTAACCGCTTATAATTACTGTAGAGAATATTTCACTTGTGTAACTCTGCTATTTTTTCTGGTTGTCTTGTCCCTATAAGCAGGTTGCACTGCAGCTGTCTCATTTCTACATTGGAGGAGTTCTTCAACCAAACCCTGTGCTGGTAAAGCTTTGCAGCCCTTTATGGAAAAGACTTTGATTCCTGTCTGGAGCAGCATGAAGACTTCCAGATTAAGTCAAACTTCCTGTTAGAGTGAGAATGTTTGTATAGTGTGTCATAATTTGGATGCATACTTAAGCTTTAGCAAATTGGGAATTTTTCACTATTATAATAAGCGTTTCATAGAAAGACGTTGAAGTTCAACCAAGACAAGTGCTGCAAGGTCTTGCACTTGGGACATGGCAATATCAAGCACAAATACAGGTTGGGTGGAGAATGGTTGGAAAGTAGCTGTGAGGAGAAGGACTTTGGAGTGTTTGTGGATAAGAAGCTTGATATGAGCTGTTTGTGTGCCCTGGCAGCCCAGAAAGCCAGTGGTGCATCGAAAGAAGCATGGCCAGCAGATTGAGGGAGGTGATTCTACCCCTCTACTCTCATTAGACCCCACCTGGAGTATTGCAACCAGCTCTGGAGTCCTTAAAACAGAAAGAACATGGACCTATTGAAATGGGTCCAGCAGAGGGCTGGAGCACCTCTTCTATGAAGACAGGCTAAGGGAGTTGAAATTGTTCAGCCTGGAGAAGAGAAGGCTCCAGAGGGATCTTATAACAGCCTTCCAGTACATGAAGGAAGCCTACAGGTGAGATGGAGAGGGACTATTTATCAAGGAGTGTAGAGCTAAGATGAGGTGTAATGGTTCAAATGGAAAGAAGGGAAATTTATATTAGATATTAGAAAGAAATTCTTTACTGTGGAGGTGGTGAGACACTGGAAAGGTTGCCCAGAGTAGTTGTGGACACCACATCCCTGGAGGTGTTCAAGGCCAGGCTGGATGAGGCTTTGAGCAACCTGGTCTAGTGGGAGGTGTCTGTGCCAATGGCAGTGGGGTTGGGGCTTGATGATCTTTAAGGTCCTTTTCAACTCTAACCGTTCTATGATTCTATGACATTGTCTAGCATTTCTGAACAGAACATCACACCCAGCCCACAGCACCACCCCGCCATAATCCAGGAGGAACTATTTAATGAACTGTTTCTGCATCTAGACACCCATAAGTCTATTGGGCCAGATGGGATTCACTCGAGAGTACTCAGGGAGCTGGCAGAAAATCTCACCAAGCCTCTCTCCATCATCTATCAACAATCCTGCTCAACAAAGGAGGTACCAGATGACTGGAGGGTGGCTAATGTGACACCCATCTACAAGATGGGTTCTGCAGAAGGCTTGAACAGGTTGGATCAATGGTCTGAGGCCAGTTGTATGAGATTCAATGACACCAAATGCTGGGTCCTGCATTTCAGTCACACCACCACCAGGCAATGTTACAGGCTTGGGGAAGAGCATCTGGAAAGCTGCCCATCAGAAAATGACCTGGGGATGCTGGTGGACAGCCAGCTAAACACGAGCCAGCAGTGTGCCCATGCAGCCAAGAAGGCCAACAGCATCCTGGCCTGTATCAGGAAGAACATGGCCAGCAGAAGTAGGGAAGTGATGGTGTCTCTGTACTCGGCACTGGTGAGGCCTCACCTCGAGTGCTGTGTTCAGTTCTGGACCCCTCACTACAAGAAGGACATTGAAGTGCTGGAGTGTGTCCAGAGGAGAGCCACCAAGCTGGTGAGGGGTCTAGAGAACAAGTCATATGAGGAGAGGCTGAGGGAACTGGCTGTGTTTAGTTTGGAGAAGAGGAGGCTGAGGGGAGACCTCATTGCCCTCTACAGTTACCTGAAAGGAGGTTGTAGAGAAGTGGGTGTTGGGCTCTTCTCCCTGGTGAGTAATGGCAGGACCAGAGGAAATGGTCTGAAGTTGTGGCAGGGGAGGTTCAGATTAGATATTAGGAAGAAATACTCTACTGAAAGAGCGGTCAGGCACTTGAACAGCCTGTCCAGGCTGAGTTACCATCACTGGATATATTTAAGAAACGTGTAGATATGGCACTTCAGGGCATGCTCTAGTGGCCAAGATTGTAGAAAATGGGTTGAGTTTTTGTGTATGTTGGACTTGGTGATCTCAGAGGTCCTTTCCAGCCGTAACAATTCTACAATTCTGTGACATAGGTACCTGAATAACTGGACAGCTAATACAATACAGTAATATGATCTAGATATACTAAAATAATTTTTTGGCTGTGGCAGATTCAAGCTGAAGTTCCTGATTTATTCAAGCTTTTAACACCCATGCCCCTCAGCATGAAAATCTTTCCTGTTGAACCAATTCCATTTTATGTAAATGCTTCAGTGTTCAGTAAACTAGGGGAAAGCAGATAGTAATTAGACTGTGAGTCAAAACCCTCAAATTTGGTGTTACTCTAATGTAGATGTTAAAGACAATTTTAAAAAAATTGCTTCATGTAAGTTCTATCAAAGGATAGGTCTTCTGTCTACCTTTCAATGTGTTTTTATTATTATTCTCCATAAATTTTCCTTGGTGTAATTTATTCAGATTGAAAGCCATCTGATGGCCTTTTTTATTGCAAAACAGTAAGAATCCATCACTACAAAATCCCATTTCTTTTGTATTTTGAAGGTAATGGGAAATAACACATTAATTTTATTTATTTGTCTTACACTTGAGATTCCTTTGGAAATTTCATATATGCCTTCTAGAAAGGATTAGAGAATTTGTAAACAGAAGCCCACTGCAGAGTAGCTAATGATGTGCTCATCAGGATGACCTGCTAGAACTGGATGACTGATAATCAGATTTGAATTTGCTAATCAGTGACAATCTAGGCGAAGGCCTTTTTATCTGATTATGAGGTATGTCCAAATAGAAAATTTCCCCAGCTCTCCTTTTCTTTCTCCCAATTCAAATCCTGTTTAAAAATTACAGATATTTTGTTTTCTTCCAGTGCTGGTGCTGGAATTTAAAAAATGCGTCTTTCAAATGCTTCTCCCAGTAGTATTTTTTTACGTCTTGGAGGATTCTCAACCAAATGCTGGTGTAATTCAAGACTTTGACAAAGTAACAAATTTGCTAAAGCAAAATTGCCAGTAGCACTAATAATAATAATAATGGAAAACTGTGATGCTGTTACCTATTATGAGCAATTTTGAAAATGCCAAATAAATATAATCACTTACAAATTACTAAATTAACTTCCAAGATTGCAGTTTTTAAGGACTCAAATATTGCAGGTTTTGAGAAATCTGGGGATTAATTTCTCCTCTAGTTTTGTGTCAGAAGGTCACACAGATTGAAATTGCTGGTGCACTGGGAAAAACCTCTCTTCTGTGGATTTTTTCGAGCTCAGGGTCTTCAAACATTATTAGTGAGAACAGTAGCAGCTTAAAATACTTCCTAATCTTAAAGAAAGTGTAAATAACATGTTTCTTTACAAAGTGTTTTTGAACCAGCTTTGGCAAAATGATTAGGCTTTTTCAGTGTTTTAGTTTGGTTTTGTCTTAACACTGAATTGTTTTAACACTGGAAGTGTTTAGGATATTCAGCACCTACAAATGTAGTTTACCAGAGGAAGTGAGAGTAAGATTCCTAGAGATTTTTTTTTCTTAGCACTCGTTGTAATATGAATGATGTGGCTTAAACCCTTTGTAATCTTGGGAAAAATTTAAATTATAGGGAGTCAGGAATTAGGTTTTGAGATGGTTCTGCTATTCTGATACAAACTAGAATGACTTGTATGCAAATGCAGTGCATATGTTATAAGACATCTGGAATCCCAGAAGATTTTAAGATTGACTGTTTCAATCTTGAATGTAATCCCAAAATTATTTTTGTCTGGTCTCTGTAGATTGAAGTATCTTTGAGACTAATTATATTATGTATTGGGGATTAGAAGAAACGGAGAAAGTATGTGAAAATTGGGCAGAGAAAACTATTGCCTTTCAGTAAAATAACTACCAAACCAGATATTGTCATATATTATGAATTATAGGCTCATTTTTTCTGGAATTCCTTTCATATATTCAAGACATTTATGCAGAAGCGGAAGAATTAGCTGTTGAAGTGGTAGACTCTCTTTCTTAGGTACTTTTGTACCAGAAGATGGAGCTGGAGAGCCTGTATTCAAGATCTCAGCAGCCCATCAGTTACTTTTAGTAGTGTTGACCTGAGTTTTGTAATCTCCGTAGACAAGATCAAACAAGAAAAATGATGATTGCAACTATTTCACCTTTTTATGACTTTATATCCTTATAAAATATAGTAAAATTCAACCTAAAGTAGTTAATGAACAAATACATTTTTCCATGGGAAACATTCATAATTTAATATTTACATTTTTTCTCTAAGAAATACCTACAGAGTAATTTTATATTCCAGTGGGAAATGTCCCAAACATTAAGCTGAATTGAGTTGTTTGTATAAAAGATTATTCATGCCTAATTATTTGTAGAATCAGGACTTTTTTCTTTTTTTTTCAATTCTGAAAAGTGTGGGATGTGATTCAACAATTTTTTTCACAGACAGGCCTCATAGGTACTGATGGAATTTTAAAGTAAGATGCTTAACATCATTTAGTATCAAGAGCTAATGCATATTCAGATACTGTCATGGATGGCCCTGATGGTCAAGATTTTTGCATGGTATTTTATAACTTGCAGAGCTGTACTCATGAAACACATGCACGTAAATTCCATTTTCAGAGTTTCTAAGCAAAATAAAAAATGTGTACATTTTATTAACAGAGATGGCAGCATTTTTAGAAAGAATTCTAGTCATTTACAAACATAGCAACTTCCCCCTCTCCCTCCCACTAATATTTCAGTCACTAAAGATCTAACTAACCCTCCAAAAATAATCCTGCAGAAAGGTTAAAATATTTATTATTTCCTTTTTTTAATATCAAGTCTCCAATGTGTACATAATGGTGCTGCTGCTTTATTTACTTATTGTAAATATCACATGCAGAACAGCAGGTTTTTTGATTCCTATTTTCAAAACAAATCTTAAATGTTTGATTCCACGTTGTTTTATTAAGAACTCTCAGGGAGTTTTATATTATTGGGCGTGAATTCATTAGTGAGTGGCACCACATGGCTAAAATTCTTCCCAGTTTGAAATGGCCTTAATGTCTTATCTTATTCAGTGGAGTAAGAACTCCCTTCTTTCTGGAACCTCCTAGCCGGTCTCTGAGCTTCTCTGTTTTACATCAGGTCTTTCTGCTTTTAATTATCATGTAAATCCTGCTGTATCATTCTTTGATAAATACTAAACTACCTTCAGCCTCGCCTGTTCCCCTTGCTCACCACATTCCCCCAGATGCCAGGCTAACAAATTATGAGGCTTGCACACCCACAGCATTAATGGGCAGTTATCTAATTGAGTTCCACTAATGTATAATCCTTTTGCTTAATCCTTATCTTCCTTTTATCAGTAAAGTTTAACAGTGCAAGGTAACAGTTCATGTTGTCTTTTGTTCAACAAAAGCTAAGAAAAGAAATATTCTGATATATTTCCAAGCTGCTATTAAAAAGTGCTTGGAAATGCATCTTGTATAGTCAGTGTTAGTAAGCTGGCAAGAAATGCATATGACCAAAGGTCCACCTATCTCAGTCTCTGTAACCAATAACAAATGTGCAGTGAAAGACTTGAAGGAGTTTTGTATAGTCTTTGCTGATCTATTGTTCCATCTTCTGGAAAAAAACAGTGTGTGTAGGACTTGATAAACTTGAGGTTGCTGCTAGAGCAATAGATATTTAATCTCCCTCATAGGGAAGGCCCCCATGTTTGACAATCCTC
>VXBW01006651.1:1254128-1266742 GCA_013400375.1 Thinocorus orbignyianus | reverse complement strand
TTTTTCCTAGCACTCTAGCACTTTGTGGTTTTTGTAAACACTATTTGTGACCAATAAAATAACAATAGTTCTAGAGCCACTCTTTGGGGTCTGTTTCTAAGGTTATGATATGGCACAGTGTGGGTCTGATTCATTGGTGTGTTATTGCAGGTTTTTGAAACAACTGCTTTAAAATCAGTAGAATCATCACAATATGGAAGCGGGGTAATGTAACAATGAATCAACATAAAACTGAAATAGCACCAGCTGGAATCAGAATTGTTTCTGCTGCACATAATTCTTAAATAATTTGTGATAATAAGAATTATCTCTTGCAGAATTGTTTCATAAATGGGTATACCTGAGGAAGGAACTGAAGAAGGATGACTCTCAGTCGACAACATTGTGAGTAGAAGTAGTGTTCAATAAGAATAAATAAAATAAAATATGGAATCCTTATCCACAAAACTTTGTCTTAAAATTTTTCTGATAATATCAACTATTTCACAGTGCATTGAAAGCTCTCTAAGATATAAAGAGGTGCAGCATACTAGAGGACAGTCATGTTTGCCATATTTTGAAACAAACCATTTTATGAAATAACTAAAATTTTTTGAGTCATTTTGCAAAATGACTTCAATGACGTACGTTCCATTACATTGTCTGTTTCACTCAGTTATTTCACAAGGTGCCTAAATGTTTCAAGCACTTCTTCATTGCTATTACAGTCATATAAGCTATTGCTATGAATGTTCCACTGCAGTGTTTTTCATGAAAAACAAATACTTGCATAGAAGAATAAGAACCTGAGGAACTTCTTTCTCATAAGAATATTAATAAATAAGTATCAGAGCATGTAAATGATCTTATACGTGGATTTATGTATTTCAGTTTATGGTCCTAGATTTCCGAGGAACCTTTCCTACTCCTTCTTTATTTCAGTAGACTTTCTTATTTATCATTTTGGTAATTTCTCTCCCTTGTATATTTGAGATTGAAGGAAAAAATGTTCCTGTTAAAGTGTCTAGCTTCTGGCCTCAGTACCTCTGACCTCTTTTTAGGAAGATTTGCTTTGTTTAGAAAGATTCTTCTAAGCTACTGGCAGTTGTTTTACATTTTGTTGCTAAGGTCCCAGGTTTAGATCCATGCTTGCTGAATTATTTGCTCCAGAGTGAGTCAGGTGTCCCATGAGTCATGTCACGGCCTGGACTCCAGAACAAGCTGAGATTAGCTCAGGCTTCTAGATTCGGCAGCTTTGGCCTTGAAAGAAATAGTTTCACCTTCGTTTTCATGAACTTTCCCAAAAGACTTCACATGCTCCACAAATGCTTGCTAATGAGGCTCTTTTGAGCTCTGAAGCCAGCCTGTGAATGCTACCCTGTCCTAGTTTAGCAAAGAAATTTCTGCATCGTCTTTTTAGTTTGATGCTAGATTTTCATCTTTCCATACACCAGCCACCTCTACAGTTCAGATGAAACAGAAGCTTTTCCTGTCCATGCCAAGAAGAGATCCAAGCACTTTGCAGTTCTCACAGATGGTAGACTGTGGTTCCATGAACAGGCCAACTTTCAAAATTCCCAATGGCACTGAGCCACTCTTTTAGTATGTGAAGTAAAAGTACAGTCCCTTTGCTCCATTATTTACATTTTCTTTAAATAAATATTATATATATATAGACCTGTATGTTATATCCAACTGTATATGGGATTCTTGATATGGTATTAAAATTCCATATTAAGCCTGAAGCATGATTATTAACAAATAATGATAGCAAGGTATCATTTATACCGAACTGTTAATCAGTGGACTTGAAACTTAGAGGAAACATATTTATCTTGATTTTTCTTTAATGGAAGTCTTGACCATACGGTCTTCTATGTAGTGAACTCTCTTGTAAATTAGAAAACTTGGCTCACAGAAGTAGCAGATTACTGCAGATTTACCTGATAGGCCTGTAATTTACATCTGGTTCTACTTGACTCTCTGTTCTAACCGTGTAATGCCAATAACATCAGGTTCTCATGTCCTACTCATATTGGAGATGACTAACAAGCAAAATACAGGGTCAGGGGATGCAGAAGTTATCTTTTTAATCTAAAAAGAAGAAATGCTCAAATCTCTACCTGTTTCTTTTTGATGTAGAAAGTGATCTAAATATCATCTGTTTTTGCCTAAAATTACTGTGAAATTTCTAATGGTTTTGCTCTTACATTGGTTCCATTGAAAATTAATATAGAGGTCTCAAGTCACTTTTAAGAACGTTGTTTGGACAGAGAAGTAGTATTCCTTAGCCACATGCCTAAATGAGTGACTGCTATAGTGAAACATTATCTATGCTATTATTCCTTGCAAAAAGCATCATCGCAGTAATAGAATCTGATTAGACCCACTGAAGGGGATTTTTCTTGAAGCATTAATTCCTTTAGTGGCATTGAGCTCCACAGAGCAAATATTTATGCTTACCCTTTATAAAAAACTAAGAAAGATGAGGATTTTGTCATAGTTTTCCAGGGTATAGGTTTAGCTGATTGAACTAATGTTTATTGTAAGATACTATATTCCTAGGATGATTACTCTATAATTTGAAATAAGAAAACAATTAGCTTGTGATCTCATTATAACCAACAGTTGCATTTGCTGTTTTGCATTTTTGTAGCTGAGACTAAATTGAAAGGGAAAAAAAGCTGATCTTAAAGGTGAATGGATAATAAATTTTGCAAACCTTTAATAATCTGTTAAAGTCCACAGTGCTTTATCTTATGTAGTTTTTGTCAAATGGTTATACTCTCCCAGACATTTTCTAATTAGCCCCTTTCAATCTCCTTCTATCAGTTCTATCAGTTTCATTTCCCTGTACTACACTTAACACTCACATTTCAAAGAGTGTATTTTTATGCTAAATGCTTCTGCTGCATAATTAATTTGTCTTAGAGTGTGTATGAATAAAACAGATTAATATTCTTTCCAGTCTTTCACAGTCTAAATTTGTTTTGGAAAATTGTTAAGAAAGCTTTTCTCACTCTATTTCTGTCCTTGAATGTAATTCCCTAGGCAATATCAAATCTTTTCTATGTAGAGGAGCGTAAAGACTTCAGCTGTTGCTGCAAACTCTTCCAGAACATCCCTACTAATGCTGTGGAATTCAGTGTAACCTGACTCCGTGTTTAAAGTGTAAAGGTTATAAATAGCATTTCTGCAAGATCGGCTAAAACACAGTAGTGATTTTAACTTTAAACAATAAAGGAAAAGCCAAATACCTGTATGTCTTCTGTAATTTCTATCTCAGTTTCATCCTAAGTTTTTCCTCTTCTCTGCACAGAAAAATATTTAAGTCTTGGTCTGAGGCCCACTGAAGCAAAGGAGAGTTTTCTGTCTGATTTCAGTGACCTAACTATCCTTTGTCATTCACATGATCCTGTAAGTGCACGGGATCATTCTTTTGAAAGAAGTAAGTGGTATATCTATTGCTCCTCTACCACAAGAAGCGTGGAAATAATTTTCTGTTGTTTTAGTTCCGAGTCGTTAGTTGTGTGAAAATTGCTGTCAGTAGCCTATCTCATCATCACATTTCACAATGTGTAGGTACTAGAGATGACCTTTTCTAAAGTGACTTTAAGTAGCAGTGATTCTTTGCTCTGGACTCAGTAATTGCGTGATGCAGTCAAAAGGCTGTAATCATATGATTAATGAGAAGTAATTAAATATCAAAATTATTCAATAGACATTTAAATGTGGGGGGTTCTTTGCATTGTAGTGCTTTAGAATATTTTATGTTACTTGCACAGGCATAAAGTCTGTAACCCATAAAACAAGGAAAAGGCCTAATTGCTCTGTGCATGGATTATTTATAACTAAGTGGTTTACGAAGGAATAAGTCCATAAAAAGAATGCCACTGAGTTAAAACCAATCTGTTTTCCTCATTTTAATTGGGAAGAGAATATTAGCTTGTAGGTTTCAGAAACATTACATTATGAATATGATGCTTGCATTCTCATTTTAAAATGGAAAGATGAGAAATAGATATTGGTTAAGAAACTGTGTATCGGGAGTATAGTCACATATGACAGATGAAGCCACTGGGCGTTGTGAGATTTATATTTGCTTTATTTGTTCAAAAGACTGAATTTACTGATTTATTGGGGAGGAGCAAGGATTTTCTTCACAGAGTAACTATGTCTGCATATGGACTCATGGGAGCATAATCAGCCATAACTCAAGTACACAAAGAGTTTCTATGTCAGCCTACCTCACTCTCTCCTCATTTTTTCCATTGGCTCATTTGTTCTCTCCTCGATCTTACTTAATCCATGGGTCTTGACCTCTTAGGACCCACAATTAAACCTCCTCCTCATTGTCCCCTTGTCTGGAAGATACTAGCATAGGTTATAGCAGTGCACAGTTTTTGTAGAATAATCTTGGGCCATAATTTGTTTAAAGTTGGCAAATGGGGATGTCAGGCATGCAAAATATATTTAATTTTGTTGAATGTCTAGAATAATTTCCTCCTGGATTCCCTTAAGTGCCACAGTTCAGCCCAGAGTCAAGTTTTACATCCAAGTTGTTATAGAAATAGTAATACTTCAGTCATAGAACTGAAGCACTGTTATATGCACAATTAAAATCTGTCCCTAAGGTGATACTAAAATCCATTATCACCCTTGAAAGCTACTATGGACACTTGACACTTAAAGTGATACATTGATACATTAAGGCTCACCTTTTGCTAACCTATTGGTTAGACTCATTTAATTTTCCCCTTTAGTGTAGCTATTGCTATTGGTCTACACTTAATTAATAGTTTTCTTGATTCATGGTCCAATATGTGTACCTTTCAAAATGTACAGTTTGGGAAGCTGGCGATGGGCTTTTGTGTGGGAGAAGTAAGGAAGTTGTTGTTAACCATATTGTCCACGGGTCCTATCCAGAAAAGGGAAAAAAAAACACACCCCAAACCCAGAATTGATATACTATATCTGTCTGATTTGTAATTTGTGTGAGCTAACATTGGCTACCTGTGACTGAAAAGAAACAAACAAACAAAAACTACAAATGACTAAGACTACATAATGGAAGAGCTGTCCACTGTGAAAATTCAGTGGGGGAAAAAAAAAATAGAAAAAAGGCTCTTGCAGTTGAACTAGATGTAGTGGCAAATAGCTTGGTCTGTTCTGACAAACTGAGGGTAGAATAATACATGAGATGAAGAGTAACCTTAATACTTGAAGGTCAGGGAGAAATAATTTATGTTAATTTTCTTAACAGTGTATATTAATTCTAATTTTACTCAGATAATTGGCAGTACAGCAGAATCTGTATTTAGCAATGATAACAATAAATGTGTGCCACATTCAGTTTAACAATTTTACCCATACAGTAGGAAAGCAATGCTATTTAATAAGGATAATGGAGGTCTAAATGGTGACTGTAAACACTTTTCCTTAGAAAAGTAAGCCTTTGGTTAAAATACCTTAAAAAATAAAATACTGCTTCAGTATAGTGTCCTAAAAATGATGGAGTTTGCAAATGTATTTATTGAAATGGCCGGTAACTTTGCTAAATGTATACACTTATCTAGCTAGTAGTGCTCTCTGTGGAGACACCAGGGAGAGTGAAGACACTAAGTGGTTATTTTTCTTGGAAGAAATAATTTGGCTTCAGCAAATTGTCCACTGGTTTGAGTGTTATCAGATGTCACATGCCTACCTACACCTTGACTACAGCCTGCCTTGAATTCTCATTTCAATACTTTTCATTATCCTAATGTATCATAAATAAGAATAGAAAAGCTGGAAACCTAGAATCACAGAATGATATGGTGTTGCAAGGGACCTCAGGAGATCATCTAGTCCAACTCCCCTACCAAAGCAGGTCCACCTAGAGCAGGTTGTGCAGGAAATTGTCCAGGTGGGTTCTCTGGGTAGCCAGTAGAAAAGATATAAGGCTAATGATATATATGATACCTGATTATTTTTCTTCAATTTTTAATAAAAAACTGGTCAGACTTTGAAAAGAAGCAAGACCATGTACTTTTTTGAAGCTAATTGTAAGACCTGCAGCCATTGACAACTACCGGTGCCTAGTCCATATGTTCCTTTAGGGTTATTTTTGGCTTGATGTCATCTCTGAGACCCCTTCCAGGTGGGGTCTCATACAGAAAAAAGTCTATTCCTGCTGACCAGAATCTATCTTGGGCTACATGAAAATACCTTAAGTGTAGGCTGGGGCATAAGAATGCACTCTGGGTCTTCAGCCATACATATGGATACTATAGTAAGGAAAAATGTCCCTACAAAGGGAAAAATCAGCAACAAGGGCATAAGTACAATCTTCTTCTCAAACCAGCAAAGACGGAAGGTGGGGCTGGAAGGTTTTAGTGTGTGTGTGTGTGTGTGTGTGTGTGCAGATATGTGTGTCTGTGATTTTTTGATGTATGACATACCAATTTACCTCTTTACTTACATTTCTTCAGAGAACCTAAGTAGTTATCATATGAATCTTGGGAAACTCAAATATTAATACTGCATCACAGATACTATGGCAGAACTCAAACTATTAAAAATAAGCTAAACAAACAAAACCTAGTAAGCAAAACTCCTATTTCATTTATACTGTCTTGCAATCATTTTTCTGACATGTGACTGTAATGTGTCATAGAAGTTCAAGATAAAAGTTTGTTTCAGGTAATCAAGTACACTTAAATTTTCCTAAGTCTTCATGTAAAAACAAGTCCTAAGCTGATTGACTTGTACAATTTATGATTCACCCTTAGTCACTGGAGCTTAGAGCAGAGAATATATTCTAAAAATGCCATGTTATCAGTGGATTGTCAAGTCATTTCTGATTTAGCCTCTGGCTCTAACCAGATTGTCCTTCTTTCTGTGTGAGTAATAAAAAGATAAGCTGTAAGAGGTATATATATATAAAGAAAAAGCTCATTTACATTCAGATGAGATATTCTTCTAACATCTCTTTCTATTTTATCTTATAAAAATTATCATAGATTTGATCAAAAGCAGAGAAAAGAAGCATAAATCCAAAGACAGGTTAACAGCAGAATTTGTTATTATGGTAACTTCAACAGATAACTGATGCATACAAAAACATCTTTCCACTCACTGAAATCTAGTGTACAGTGTATTACATTATTGATCAGGAGTATTAGATGTGACACTGAAATGTCAAATAACTTCATAACAAGCTGAAATACAGAATTTCATCTTCATAAGTGTCCTCTTAAGATGCTTAAATTTGATGACATTTAATAAGTCTCATTTTGGCCACCATTGCATATACCATGCAAAATATTTTACTGCTAAAAACAATGCTAAAGGGATATAAGTGTGTGTTCATAGTACATACTCTGTACACACTATTTTCAATCACAATATCTGATATGCCACTAGTAGGAATCTACAGAAAAATCTGTTCCTAGATGTACATATGTAGTCTTCTAAAGTAAATGTCCTTAGATATATTTACTACAAAGGACTGAAGGTCCTCCAGTAGTATAAAGCCATTTTTCCTGCACTAAGCCAAGAACATTAGATAGTGGTATTTATCAGTGCAAAATTTTGGCAGGATGCACAAATGTAGACCTCTTTCACGCAGAGCAGATCCTTTTCCAAGAATCATAGAATCATAGATATACAAATAAAATTACAGGGTAGGGTTTAAAATTTGATGGCAGATAGTGAACACTGGTCTTTCTTCTTCTATGACACATTATTCAAGGGAAAGTTTACTTGTGGTAGCATTTTTCATCAAAGACAAAATCTAGAAGGTAAGTACCTTTGAGCATGTGTGAACTTAGAACATGATTTAAAAGGGCAGATTTCTACAAGGTACAAAGGAGTACTATTCTTTCAATTTCTTTTTTTTTTTTTTTTTTTTTTAATATGAAGCTTAGCTGTAAAGAACAGAAGCTGTTAAATCACAATATGTGAGGAAAAAAAACAACAATAGAAATTACTGCTCCCAAACAGGATAGGAGCCTGCTGCACACTCTAGCGTATTATATGGCTGTCAGGGGTCAGTTGCGTTCTGTGTACAGGTTTTAGTGGAAATGAGTTGCATGGGCTTAGACTATTAGAGAAGATGAGTCAGAATATGGAAAGAAGTTTCCACATACTCATTCTGTATAAGAAATTTCCTTTCTTTTTACAAAGTAGGGGGGATGGGACCCCAAAAAGCAGGGGGGAAGTGAGAAGGACTAAACTGCTCATTACATTTGCCTTTGGAGGATCAATGCTGTTGACTGAAACCTATCTCAGCTGAGTAAATTTTCAGTTTGTAAAAGTTTGCTACATTACGGATATCTGCATCTCAGCTGGCTACTCAGCATCTGAACGTCAAGAATCATTAGTGGTACCCTATGTCTTTACTTTGTTCCTTCACTCTTCCACTAAAGCACTTTCCTTCATTGTAAAATTAGTGAGAGTTTTACTCAGGTGGAATTTTGCAATGTTAGGGAACAAAGTTTTTTATACGTGTTACAAATTAACCTTTCATGAGGTCTTTGCATTACACAGGGGCCAAATATATTTGGGTGCAAAGGCTGATGCAGTTCTAACCAGTTTAAAATTAAACCACTTTGATTTATATAAAAGGCAGCTATATTGCTGTCCTGATCAGGACAAGGGGCAACAGACACAAGCCGGAACACAGGAAGTTCTGTCTGAACATGCTGAAAGACCTTTTTAACTTCCTGTCCAGCCTGAAAACAAAACCATCCGTGTTAGTCTACTCTATATCAGCTTGGTGACTAGGTAGATGAATCTATCAGGATAAAATACTTTCGTCTAAAGCAAAGTAGTTACTGTATTTTAAATCATGAAGATAAACCCATGAAGCGATCAAATAAATCTTTATTTGCCTTTGACTTCTGGTAATAATTTAAAACTTTGCTAACAAGTAGATGCCACATGATATGTTTTTAATATATTTTGAAACACATGCATATCACTATGCTGAATTAATGTCCTTTTTAGACATGCAATTTCACTTTTAAATGGCTACAGGAAATTTTAGAAATTTTGTTTTCTGTTGCTGCTGTTTATTAAGTCTTCAAGGTTTTGCTGTATGTGGCCGTGCCATTAGAACTAGAATGTTCTAAAAATAGGAATAAAAAAAGAGAAAGCGTGATATCTTTGTTTTTACAGAGAAGCCAGTCTTTGCAGCAGATGCAGACAGCATTTGATACTTACTGTTTTTTGCAAAGCATCTTAACTGAGAGGCAGATATTAATAATGCAAACTTCAGAGTACTTACATCTGCCTAGAACCTCCAAGCTGAGTTTAGAAAGATCAGTGTTACAGAGAGGAAGGTCAAGATTTTAGACAACTAAGTGTAAGCCATCCGGAATGCCAGGGTCAACATTGCTAATATATATCAGGGTAAGTCAAGAATGAGGCCCATCTGCTAATAGAAATGAAAGTTATAGTCCTAGCAGCCAAATGGTATGCAAATAAATGGCTTAGATATATCATTGAGTATTGAGCATTAAATTTGTTTTATACAGTTGTTTGAAAACAACAGGAGATTCCAGAGCTCAGTGTTTGAATTACAACTTTAATTTCCTCATTTGCTTTTATTTAGACTAAAATGTTCTGAAGTACTAGTGAAAATAAATTAAAAGAACATTTTATTTGACAGAGACTATGCTAGCGCTTTTTTCACAGACTTCAAAATGGTTTTAATCCTGATCAGATATTAATTTCTTGTTGAGACTCAAAGAACGGCATGTATATAATACAAAATTATTTCTGTGCCAAACTGTTCCAATATATTTTGCAGCATAAGTCTGTACCAGCATTTGGTTTGACTTGGAAGCACATTTTTGAAGCTAATCTACCAGTCTTGCCTATTTACTCTTCTTTGGTTCACATTGTGGATTGATCTTGGAAACTCAAGTTTCACTCCTTTTAGATGAAACTAAATCAAATCTGTTCTCTGAAACATATGTAACATGGTACCATTCTAATGGGCATTCAGTCCTTGGAACCAGACCCTATCTGGTCTGAAGGAAAGCCTTCTGAAACGTCTGTGATATTGTCTTTGGCTTCTCCTCAGCAACTCTTCTGACCAGCATCTCTTCTGTTACTGTATTGCACTGCTTAATTATAGAGATGTTGCCCAAAACAGCCTGTACAGCATCTTCTCAGGCCTTTCTCCTTAGATGCTTTTTCTTAGGTATGATCCAAGAATGGTCTTCTGCAGTAAGTTTTCTAAGCAGTGACTTGCCTGTTTAGTCAGTATTGGTTCTCCCCTTGAAAGTGAAATAGGAGCTGACATTTACAATGTATGGAATGGAGGTGAAGTTATTACTGTAATACTACTGGCTTTAAGTAGATTCTTCCTCAAAATGTCCAACTTTGCTAAAAATTGAACTTGCCCTCTGTATGTGTAATTTCAATATCCATGTTTCTCAAATCATCAGAAGAAAACACTTTTATTCTTTAATTTCATGGGTTTTTTGCCTTTCACTAAAAAGGAGACATTTTTCTTACCATCAGTTGCACGACTTCCTTATATAGCAGTGTCATATTTCTGAGCCTTTTCAAGTTCCGTGTCATGAAAAGTCATTGCTAAGAAGAGCTTAAGTCAAAAAGAGACTTTCCTGACTTATTTGACAAAGTAATTGGCACAGGAAACATTTCTAATCAAATCAGGAACAGACCTTTGATTGTACTCTACATCTGTGAAATAGAAAAAATAAAAGGAAAAAGGAGGGAGGAGATTGTAGCTCTTCCTCTCTTTTTAAGTGAGATTTAAAAAAAATGATCTGAAGGTGTATTTGAAGGTTGGGTTGATTTTTTTTCTCTTTCATGTGTAGCATGGGACTCTGCAGATTCATTTACTCCTTAAAGATGGGTAAATTAGCTTCTGTGAAGATGTGCACTACCTGGCCTTGGTGCTTCTGCTTCATGATATAATATACTTAAGATCTGTTTGGCTGTCTCTGGTTATCTAAGGTCTGCAGCATTTGCATGCATTTTTCAGTCTCTCCTTTTTAATTCAAAATACATGGTGAGGTATGATCACTCATGGAAAATGAAAAATCTTTGGAACAATTACTTAATCTAATCCTGGTCCTTTACATGCCTGTAATTTTTTATTCTGAAAGTAAATTAACACACTTCTGTGGGATCAGGTTCTACCCTATATGAGAATAAAAAGTAATTAATTTCCTGGAAGATGAAACTCTTCCAGCAACAGAAGTGCTGAAGTCAGAAAATAAGATAACCTCTTAAGTAGTTCAACATGACATCTTAAATAATGCCTTGCCACCTGCTGTTTGACAGCAGGGTATTCACAGCTTCACCAGAGCTGGTTAATGACTGTATTGGGTTTCCATGGGAAGGTTTTGGCAGTGGGGGAGCTGCAGGAGTGGCATTTGCAGGATGATGCCCCATGCTGCACAGAGTTGGTTCCCGCTGGCTCCACAATGGACCCGCTGCAGGACACAGCTGAGCCTTCAGTCGCGTTGGTGGTGCCTCTGTGAAAAAGTATTTAAGAAAGGACAAAAACTGTAAAAGAGGTAGAAGAGAAGGGAACAAAAGAGTGAGGAACAGCAGAGGGAGTACCATGGTCAGAAAAGGAGGTGCTCTGTAGAAGAACCAGTACTTCTTATGGAGGGACTGTGAATGAACACATGTCACAGCAGGTGCGCTCCTGAAAGGGCAGCAGCACATGCGTAAATCCATGCCAGAATGAATATAACCCTGAAGGGTTTTGAGCTCATGGATGAACCCATGCCAGAGCAGACACACCCCCAAAGGGACTGCAGCCTGTGGAGGACTCATGCTGGAGCATGGAAAAAGTGAGAAACAAAGAGTGGTAGAGAGAAACCCCTGTGTTCTGACCACAACTAGACTTGCCCAGCACTATCCATTGCCTCAATGGGTCTGAGTGTAGCCTGTAGCCATAACAAGGTGGGAGGAGTGATGTCTGGGATGAAGTTGATCCTGGAAATAATGTGAAGCCTGAAAAAAGAAGGATGTTTTGCTGGAATGTAGACATGTTTGTTTCTTTTGTTTCATTTTTGTCTCCCAGCACCTGAATCAGGAATTAAATATTTATTTGGCAATAAATTAATTTTTCCAAGTTGAGTCTGTTTCATCAGTGACAGTACTTGGTAAGTCATTTGCCTGACTTTATCTTGAGGCATCTTTGTTTCTCCTGTTATTCTTGTTTTCTTCCCCCGTCCCTCTGAAGGGGTGGGAGTTTCACTGCCTGAAGGGGCCAAGTCACAGTGATAACCACATATACTTGACCTTAGAGATCTGATCAAGAATCGACTGTTTCTTCTCAGCCAGCACTTCATATGAACATGTGGCATAGTAAGCGGACCTCCAACTCCCACTTTTTTTGGTTCATCTGCTCCCAAGATATTCACGTGGTCTCGGGACTTGTCAGATACCATACTGTTCAGACGAGTGATCATCATCAGAGGAATAATTTCTTCATTGCCAACCCTCTTTTCTTCATTTTTCTGCTCCTTAAGATGCTCCCAAACCAGTTACAATCCAGCTAGGGTAAAATCTTTTACTCATTCCAAATGAGCAATGTGAGAAGCTGGACTAGCTGTAGCCCCATGTTGACAGTAATAACTACCTTGATAACACTGAATGAAACT